>PVKA01037064.1:0-21288 GCA_004027165.1 Ctenomys sociabilis | reverse complement strand
AAAAAAAAAAAAAAAAAAGAAAACCACCATCCACCAGCCGCTTCTTTGCCTTTCTGCTGATGTCTTCTGGTTTGTAATGTCTTTAAAAACACATCGCTGAGTATTATCTTTCTGTTATTTTTTAAAATGTAATAAAAATATTGAAATGAAAAAAATTATCCATCAATTCTGAACCTGAGGCATTCCATGAGCTTTCTTCCAGAAAAGACAATAAGAGCTTTGTTTTATAAGCATTTTATCCATTCACTTCATGATTGCATTTTGAACTTTCTCTTTGTTATTTCAAAGTTATTTAGTACTGTACTGTTTCATTTACCAACAAAGTTTGTATTATTTTATTTTATTTTGTTCTTTATTTTAGTACAGGGTTTACAGGATCTCACTGCACAGATTGGATCCTAGTGATCCTGTTTTTCAGCCTCCCAGGCACTGGATTCCTTGCACGTGTCATCACGCTCAGTCTCAATCCATTTTAGAGCACCTCAGGGTAGGGACCGGCAGGTCAGGCCAGCTTCACTTATCTTTAGGGAATTTTTCCTACATTCATTTTATCTGTGTGCTCGAGTTAGAAAATTTATACTGTCAGTTTTCATTAGCAAAATTATTTACAAACTTAAATGAATATAACAATAAAAATTGTTTGTAAATAAGTTTGTAAATAATTTGTGTACAATGTGCAATCTATTATTAATTCCATGCTATGTATTAATTTCAGAAATATTCCTCTAAATTTCACTCTGTATACATCTTATATCTTTCATATTTCAATATTTATCTACAATTTTTCATATGCTATATAATCATTGATTTTTCAATAAAGTTAATGAGAAAAAAATAAAAATCAAACAATATTTGGGGAGGTTTGCTTAACATTTAACCCAGGTCATGGAGAACAAAGGGAAAATCCTATAGCATTGAATTAACTTTCCAGCCCTTATTAAAGATCCTGCAATGTAAGATTCCTTAAGGAATATCGATCAGTTTTTCCCAATACATTTTAATTTTCCTCATAAATTATATATTCATGTGTAACATAAGCTCATAGTGAAATAGTATAACTTTCCTTCACTGTTTTCTTCAAGTAATTGAAATAAACTTCACAATATTCTCATATTTCATTTCACATTTTTACATCTGTCGTTTCTTTTCTGCCTAGGCTCTGGTCTCCTTCATACTTATCCTTTCCAGGATGCATTCATAGCACAGGAGGGCCTTCGCCTTATTGTCAAACTTTGCTATTACTTCCTCACACTGCTCCTGTTCCCTTCCTTCTTAATATTAAACTATTGGATATTGCCCCCAGTTCCTATATGCTTTTATTTATTCCATTTCTTTACATGATTTCTGTGTGGGCCAGTTTTGTTATTTCCTTTTGAGATTCATAATTTTTTCTTCATCTATCCTAACTTTATTGATCTTTTTCTTTGGCAGAACTGGGGATTGATCTCAGGCCCTTGCCCTTGCCAGGGAAGTGGTTATTCCACTGAGCCATCTCCCTGGCCCCTGATCTTATTGGAGTCTATTTTTCTGTTTTCATTTATGTTCAAGTTGTGTGCATGTATATTTACAATGTTTTACTGAATACATTAAAAATCCCCTATACATAATGTAAATTTTGATATATTCCTTCATGTTTGTCCTCTGGACTAGAGCTGTTTTGTTACTACTAGACCTCTCTTGCCTGCTTATGCTGTAGGACAGATACTAACAGGAACAGGTGTATCTAAGCAAGGTTGTCGTATTTGCAATACGTTACCAGCCAGGAAGACTTGAGATACGCACGCGCTCTTCTCAGTGGAGATTCTCTGCTTCTGCATCACTTCCGGGTGGGTTTAAGTATGGTTTCATATGTGGCTGAGATTCCTGCCTGGTGTTAGATGAGCTCACACATTCGACACCAACCTCCAACCCAGGCACCAAAGAGGTCAGGATGCAGGCTTGTGTCACTTAGCTTTGCCCTAGATTTTAGTCTTTTTTGAGCTGAAGAGCACATGAGAAACTGTCTCTCTGTGCAACTCAGGCTGACCTTAACCTCACTCTGTAACTCAGGCTGAGGGAAATCCTCAGTTACCCTCCTGCCTGAGGTACCCATGAGCTGTGCTTACAGAAGTGCAGCGCTAGGCTACCTACTACTTATAGGTGAATTTGTCACATTAGAGAAGTCATGCACTCAAGGACACTGGTCCAAGCCAGCAAACACACAACTCTGTGAAGAGACTGTGGAGGGAGGGCACCACTGGGCTGGATGGTGAGAGCCAACAAGTAGCTAAAAGTGAGATCCATGGTGTTTAAGATGAGTGATTCCAGCACTACACAGACCCAGTATAATTAGTTGCTCAGTGTGGAGGGGAATTTCCTCTTGCCCAGCTGATGAGACAGGAACCTCTGCATATCCTGGGAGTCAGTGTTGGTACCAGACAGAGCCTGAGGAATACTCAGCTGAGGCAACAAGTGGCGAGGGAAGCAATGGTGCCTAGTGTTTCCCTCTGTGTGAGGGACGTAGCCCTGAGGAGTCAGTCAGCTTGAAGCCCTCTTTCCTTTGCCTAAGGAGAGCAAGCTGGAGTAGGATTCAAATGCTACAGATGCTCACAGGCATCTGTAGTAAATTCTGTGCCTTGGTAAATGAAGTAGGGAAATAGAGCACCCCCATATTTTCTGATCTTCAGCATGTAATAGCACCTTCTCTTCAGACAATGAGAAGTTTCAGTAGACAGATTAGATCCAAAACAAGGCTGGTGGTGACACAGAGACACACAGAGAAGCACAGACACTGACACAGACACAGACACAGACACAGACACACACACACACACACACACACACACACACACAGAATTGAGGAAAATGCCTTAGTGTGGGGTTTGCGTGGACAGCAAATGCTACTGAGAAATTCTCAGTGGTGTGAGACAGAGAGCAACAATCCCCACTTTTGTGGAGACATTCAGCCCACCGAAGGAAACAGAAAAAGAAAAAAAGAAAAGATTATGACACCAACTCCGCTGAAGGGGAAGTGCGCAGACATGCGAAGGAGTCTGAGGCCAGGGCAGGGCTGCAGAGAGCAGTAAGGGCTGGGAACAGGGCTCATTGACTGTGTGGGCATCTGGATGCCTGAGGCTCCCTGTTCTCCTCAGAAGCATCCAGAGCAGCGCATAGTCCTTGGGCACCAGCGTCCCGAAGCAGGGCTGGGAATTTAAGTCACTGGGACCTGTGCTCACAGCACAGGGAGACACTGAGAATTCCTGTGACACACATTCCAGACAGCAGATGAAAATGAGGGCAGGTATGCTCCATTTCACCCTCTGCAATCCTGGCAGGTCACTGATGTCACCAAGAAGGGGCAGGGCTCAGCCTGCAGACTGACAGACATGGCTTCCCCAATGGGAAAGACGCTTGAAGGAGACCAGGAATAAACAGAATGGTTTCATGTTCTTCCTTGTAGTAGACCTTGCTCCACGGGAGAATTCTAGAGGAACTCTGTTCTCACGCAGGGGCCCCACAGGGAACTGTTTCTGTGTGGCACATTTTAAGTGCCCAAGCCTTTGTGCTTGGTCCTACACCGTTCTAGCTGCTCTCCATAGGAGCTCTGACTGCTGGGGTGCTGCACGCTTCTCTCTAATACCTAGCAGACCTATGAATTTTTAACTGTATTCTCTTTCCCCGGATTTGCCCCATTTTCATTTATATTCCCATCTGTAGTGGTTCCTATGTGTGTATCAAGTTGTCTGTACCCCCTGGTAGTTCCACACTCCGGGCTGTGAGGGCCCTGCCCTAAAGTAACTCAGCATAGAAAGCTGATATAAAGGGGTTGAGGTAGGGCTTGGCATTCTACTTGCACAGAGGAACTTCAGTCTTTGAAGGCAGCTTGGACCTCCTCCCCAGGCTTCCAGCGCAGACTCTTCATCCTCCAGCATGGCTTCTTCAGCTTTCCATCTCAGAGCCTTCAGCCTTCCATTCGAGACCCAACAGCCAACTGTTAGGAACTGTGAGAGACTGTTAGAGATGAGAACTGAAGTGAGCTTCAGACTTTGGGTCTGAATCCTTCAGTCTGGAGTGTGAAGACTCCCTCTACAGACTTTCTCATGTGACTCTGTGATGGATACGTCTTGTGTCATATCTATTCCTTATAGTATACACGTTCCTCTACCAAAACCCTGTCTAAAACAGAATATGTTCATGTAATCATGGGAAGAAGCAGCTCCTGGAGCAGTGAGTGGCTTGAGAGGGACGGAGAACCAGAGAAGGGCTTAAGTAGGGTCCAGAGAGGGGTGAACTATTAAACTGGCAGCATGCACTGGGTGCCCCCAGCCCCCAGGCCTGATAAATCTCTTGGAGTGTGTAGCGGGTCTTCCTGGAAATGGTGGGACCCCAGCCTCTGTTCCAGATACTGTGGCATGGGCAGTGGTATCTGCTATTCAGGTTCTCTCAGGAAAGTGGAAAAGATTGGAAAAGCCAGGAATGTGGATTATCTAAGGGAAACTGCAAAGAGGGAGCAAAATCAGCCTAAGAGAGAAGCCAAGTCAGTGGAAACCCAAGATTGCACGCTGTATATGGATGCAGAACCCCTTGAATGATTGAAAGGCCAGGTCTTCTTGGGGAAAGATCCTAATGTCCCTAGAACTTGTACAGTCAGTCTTTTCCTATCCTTCCCCAAAGGGACTTAAGGACTGTTACCTGAGTGATTACACTGGAGAAAATGGAATGATCAGACACTTCGGAAACTACTGCACACTGGTTCTGAACTAACACTGATTCCAGGGGATCCAACACATCATAGTGGCCTTCTAGTAAGAGTAGGGGCCGATGGGGGACAGATGACCAATGCAGTTTTAGCAAAGACCCACTCACAGTGGGTTCCATAGGCCCTTGACTCCATCCTGTAGTTAATTCCCCTGTTCTACATTATATAATTAGAATAGATATACTTAGTACTTGGCAGAATCCTCACATTGGTTCCCTAACCTGACATATGAGGTCTATTATGGTTGGAAAGGCCTCCATTAGAGTTGCCTTTGCTTGGTACAATGGTGAACTAAAAATAGTGTTGCATTCCTGGAGGGATTGTAGAGATTATGGCCACCGTCAAGGACTTGAAGGATGCAGGGGTGGTGGTCCCCGCCACATTTCCATTTGATTCTCCCATTTGGCCTATGCAGAAGACAGATGGATTCTGGAGAATGACGGTGGATTACCATAAACTGAGTGAAATGGCGACTACAGTTACAGCTGTGGTACCAGATGTGGTTACCTTGCTTGAGCGCATCAACACATCTCCTGGCAGTTGGTATGCAGCAGTTCACTTGGCAAATGCTTTTTTCTCCATACCTATCCATGAGGACCACCAGAAACAGTTGGATTTTGGGGCTGGGGAGATAGGTCAGTAAAATAACTGCTTGCCTGCCAAGCTCAAGAGCCTGAGTTCAATCCCTGGTTCGGTAAAATAATAGTAATAACAACAACAACAACAATAATAATAATAATAATAATAATAATGATAATAATAATAAATTGGCTTTCACTTGGCCTGCCCACCAATATACCTTCACTGTCTTACCCACAAGGGCATATTAACTCTCCTGTCCTATGTCACAACTTAGTTCATCCCTATGATCACATTTCTCTTCCTCAGGATGTCACACTGGTCCATTACTTTGATGATGTTATGCTGTTTTGTCCTAGTGAGCAGGAGGTGGCCACTACCTTGCTTTTGTGAGTACATCATTTGAGAGCCAGAGGATGGGAAATAAATCTTACAAGAATCCAAGGTCCTTATACCTCAGTGAAGTCTCTAGGAGTCCAGTGGTGTGGAGAACATAAAGATATTCCTTCTAAGATAAAAACGTTGTTGCATCTGGCCCCCACCATGACCAAAAAGGAGGCACAGCACTTTATAGGCTTATCTGGATTTTAAGACAACCTATTCCTCACATAGGTATCTTATTCCAACCTATTTACTGAGTGACTCGGAAAGCTGCTAATTTTGGTGACCAGAACAGGAGAGCACACTGCAATATGTCGAGGCTGCTACTGTGGCTGCTCTGTCCCTCAGGCTACATGATCCAGCAGATCCAATGGTGCTTGAAGCATCAGTAGTAGATAAGGATGCTGTTTGGAGTCTCCGGAAGGCCTGCATAGGTGAACTGCAGCAGAGGCCTTTAAGATTTTGAAGCAAGGCTCTGCCATCATCTGTAGACAACTCCTCTCCTTTAGAGAAACAGCTCTTGGCCTGCTACTGTGCCTTTGTGGAAACTCAATGCTTGACTATGTGTCACTAGGTCGCCATGAGACCTGAGTTGCTTATCATGGCCTGGGTATGTTCTGATCAATCAAGTCATAAGGTTGGATGTACTCCGCAACGGTCCATCATTAAATGGAAGTAGCACATTCATTATAGAGTCAGGGCAGATCCAGCGTGAACAAGTTAATTACATGAGGAAGTGGCTCAGATACCCATGGCTCCACACCTGCTGTATTCCTTTTGTTTCCCAGCATGCACCCTATGGTAATGTGTGGTGCATCATATAAACAGCTTTCAGAAGAAGGGAAGACTAGGGCTTGGTTTACAAATGGCTCTGCATGCAATGGAGCACCACCCATTGGTGGACAACTGCAGAATTATAGCCCCTTTCAGGTATGTCACTATAGGACAGTGCTAAAGAGAAATCATCACAATGGGCAAAACTTCAGGCAGTGCACCTGGTAGTCCATTTTGCCTAGAAAGACCTGGCCAGATATGTGACTATATACTGACTCATGGGCCATAGCCAATAGTTTGGTGAGTTGGTTGGGAACTTGGAAATAGCAAGTGGAAAGTTGGTGACAAGGATACTTTGGAAGAGGTATGTGGATAGAGCTCTCCATATGGGCATGAGACATGAACATATTTATTTCACATGTGAACACTCACCAACATGTGACCTCAGCAGAAGAAGACTGTAATAATCAAACGGATAAGATGACCCAATCTGTTGATAATGGCTACCTCCTTCCTCAGCCACCCCTGCTATTTCCCAGTGGGCCCATTCACAGAGCAGCCACGGTGGCAGGGGTGGTGGTCATGCATGAGTTCAGCAACATAGACTCCCACTCTTCAAGGCTGATCTGGCTACAGCCACTGCAGAGTTCTGAATATGCCAGGTACAAAGGCCAACACTGAGTCCCCGGTATAGAACCATTCCCTGAGGTGATCAATTGGCAACCTGGTGGCTGGTTGATTATATTGGACCACTTTCATCACAGAAGGGACTGTGCTTTGTCCTCACTGGCATAGACACATGTTCTGGATGTGGATTTGACATTGCTATGTGCAATGCTTCTGCCAAAACTATCTGTGGACTTACAGGATGAATTATCCACTACTATGGAATTCCACACAGTATTGCTTCCAACCAAGGAACACATTTTACAGCCAAAAAATTGAAGCAATGGGCTCATGCTCATGGAATTCACTGGTCTTACCATGTACCTCAACATTCAGAAGCAGCCAGATTGATAGAACGGTGGAACAGTCTTTTGAAGACACAGTTACAGTGTCACCTAGGTGGCAGTAATTTTCAGGACTGGGGTAAGATACTTCAAATGGCTGTACAAGCTTTGAATCAGCGCCCTCTGTATGGTACTGTGTTTCCTAGAGCCGGGATTCATGGGTCCAGGAGTCAAGGGCTGGAGTAGGAAAGGTGTAAGGAGCTATTGAGCAGCCGTGCCCTAAAATGGCGCTGTGGGCTAGGCTGAGAAGCTTCTGCATACATATCTCTAGGCTGTGGTTAAGACCATACTTGGAGGTCTAATGTATCTTCCTGCTTGCATAGACGTAGTCCGCCTATAGAGATAGGCCAAGTGGCAGACTGCCATTGGGACGGGGTTTCTATATGAGGGCCTAACGGGAAGTGCTCGGGGCAGTTGCAACGCCATGTAAAGAAGCTCAATAAAGAAATCTGTGTGTGAAGGAAGGAACGGTGGTCGCGTGTCATTCTGCAGGCAGGAGGCGCGCGGCAGAAAGGTAGGATTCAACATTACCCCTTGTGACCCACTAGCAAAAGTTTTGCTTCCTGTCCACACAACCCTATGTTCTGCTGGACTAGAAGTCCTAGTCCCAGTGGAGGAAAGGCTTGTATCAGGAAGGACAGCAATGCTACAGTTGAACTGGAAGCTAAGATTTCCTGGTCACTTTGGTCTTCTCATGCCTCTAAGGAAAAAAAGCTGAAAAAGAGTCCCGCTGCTGTCAGGGGTGATTATCTAGACTATCAAGGGGAAATTGGACTACTACTCCAAAGAGGAGGAAAGGAAGAATATGCAGGGCATGCAGGAGATCCTGCAGGATGCCTCATAGTAATGCCACGCCCTGCTGTTAAGATGAAGGAGAAGCTCCAACAACCAAATATGGGCACAATGACAAATGGTCCAGAGCCTTCAGGAATTCAGGTATGGGTAACTCCACCACGGACATAATGAGGACATGCTGAGGTACTTGGTACTTGCTGAGGGCCAAGGGAATACAGAATGAGTAGTAGAAGACAGTAATTCTAAATACCAGTTAGAACTCCATAATCACTACAGCAAAGTGTACTCTTTCATATACATATATGAAAATTTATATAATGGATACGTTTAGTATAGTACCAGTTATTAAGGATTATTAAACTTATGTTAATTTTGAAGCATAAACATCAAGTAAAGAAATCTTACCTGCTACTTTGTCAAGGGTCTTAGTGTGTTTCTGTTTTTATGAAGGACAGTTACAACAATATTAGGTGCAATTCTATACATATCACTATCTGAAAACTAGTTGAAAGAAGTATGTCTACCTGCAAAGCTGACAAGGGCTGGATTTTAGCGGTGGACACATTGAGTCAAGTTGGCTGGATCACCTGGTGGGGTTGGGGCTGTGAGGGTCCCAACCCACAGTAACTCAGTGAAAAAAGAATTGTTTTGTTCAATGGTACTGGGTATTGAACTCAGGACACCGTGCTTGCCAGGCAGGCTCTTATGCCACTGAGATATCTCCCCAGACCTACAAAAGGGGACACAGACAGACTAAGGAAGGATTTGGTATTCCATTCATGCTGAGGAAATCCAGGCTTTGCAGTCAGATGGACTTCATTTCCTGTCTTCCATCACAGACTCTTAGTCCTCTGGATTGGATCTTTCAGCTTTCAATCTCAGTCTTCACTCTTCCTTTTCTGACTCAATGGCTGTGCTTAGAGACTGGTAGAGACTGTCAGAGACTGTCAGAGACAGAAGGCTCCGGTGAGCTTCAGACCTTGTGACTGAACCCTTCAGTGTTAGGTGTTCAGGGGCCCTCCACAGACATTCTCATTTGACTCTGTGACTGGTACATCTGATGTTATTTCTGTTCAATGCAATATATCTGTTACTGTAGTAAAACATTGACCCTCTCCCTGAGAAAAACAAGGCTCAAAGGATATGCTACATAACTGACAATGACTTAAACTATGAAACCTCCAAACACTGTGAGCTAAATGAGCCTTTTCTTCCTTCATTTTAAGTGTCAGGTATTTATGCCATCAATCAGAAAAGAGTAACTAGGACACTATCCAGTCTGTTCCTCATGACTCCCGCCTGCCACACCTGCTCATCACCCTCTCCTGCCTTCGTGCAAACTCTCACTGAGGCCTCACCGGCCCACCGTTCCCACCCCATTCCTCATCCTCAATTAGCAGGACAGGTGGAAAATCTATTTTAAATAATAATAAAGCTGTTGTTTTATTATTTGTTCTTTAGGTTCAGCACTGCAGTGGTAAGAATCCAACCACAGAGAAAAGTTAAGTAATAAAACCTTATTTCTAACCAAATAAAGGTCTTTAATAAACTATTTCAGGTATGCCATTGTGTTTTAATTTCTTATTATTGTTTCTTTCCATACATATATAAATACATGACTGCGTTGTCTGTTCAGGGTGCCCTAAGGGTGGCACATGAGGATAGTGGGATGGAAGCCTCGTCCCTGTGCTTGCCAAAGCAGGTGCTGAGTCTTCTTATTCTTTTTAACACAACCTCTTACGTGAGTATATGCATACAGGCAGTTATAACCTGATAACTCCCTCCAAAACTGATGTTACTATCTGGGATTGATATAGGCTTTTTTGATTTTCTTCTTTTTTCAACAAATATAAATCAAAGTAGTAAAATAATTGTCTATTCTATGAATAGGGCTTCTCATGAAGGCAGCTTCACAGTTGAGGTAGAGCAGAAATTCTGGTCTCTCACTGCGAGGGAGCCCAGCGTTTGCCTGCTTGGTCCGCCCAGGACTCAGCTCTCTCAGTGGACACCAGGAACCGTAGCCTGAGCAGTGCACAGGCGCTGCTCAGTGAGGAGATAACACATCTGGCGAAGCAGAGAAAGCCTGGGCATAGAACTGGGAGAAGATACATGGTACTTTGATAAATATGTAAAGAAAAAAAAAAAAACTCTCACACTCCAAATTGGTGTTTCTTTGTCCTCATAAAAGGAATTACAGCCCAAGAGAATACATTTATGTAAACATAACGCTAATACGTCTTGTACTGCCTTAGTTTTCTCCCTCAATTTTGATGTTTTCTAATCTGTATGACTCATTTCTGTGGCCAAGTCACACTTCTAAGTATAGAACCCTTCCGTGTGGACCTTTCAGTGTTCCGTCCTTGTCCTTCATGGTTCCATTGGAAAAGAAACTCCAATGCAAGAACCGTCCTCTCCAGCTTCCTAGTCAGAGACCTCAGCTCATCACTCCAATGTAAACTGTATTCCCAGTATGCTTATGTAACTATACATAAATTTTAAAAGGAAATAAATGAAAGTCAGGAAATCTTGGAGTGTCGCAAGTACAAGCATCGTGATTGTGTACTAAATGTTGGACTTCTGAGAGAAAAGACAGGATCTTAAGTTCAATAAATCCTGGAACTTAGGACTTTGGATTCCAGCCAGGAATCTCCCTTGGAAATTTCTCCCTGAGGATGACCGAATGCTGTAGTTCTCAGAATGCCCACTTATGAGGTGCTCAGGGAATTCCAGGCCCAGTGTAAAATGCTTGTCTGTCGTCATTCACAGTTCTGCCTCGAGGTCTTTTTAGAGGAAGTTCCTGAAACAGCTTCAATTTAATCAAAACTTGCATAGAATTTTGGGGCAACACAGCTTTCCATAGAATAAAACATAATGAAAGCTGAGAAATCTATTGATGAAGTACCTCTATGGAAACAAATTTTCTACCACAATTTTCAGCTCAACTATATAATTATCAAATATTACTTTAAAGAATATCTGGTGGTTGACAAATTTCTAAACAAATGACCTGGGAGTATCATTTTTCCAGCAACTTTGGGGCACAGTAAGTATCTTTTGTAAAACAGGAGGGGATTATGCTAGATAAAATACAAGCGCTATTATCAAACATTGCACCCACTCATTTAATTTTTAGGCCACTGGATGTAATGTCAGGATTTGTAATAAAGGGACTCGAGTACATGAAATTACAGTACTCCACTTATATTCACAGAACAACCATTGTTGAATTCCTGCCATTTTCTGTGAAATTCTGTACCATGTATAACATTTTAGTATTCATTATTTGTTTATTTTATTTTAAAATACAAATGTAGAAGAAGTCCATATTCTGAAAGTATAATTTTGAAAGAAATTTGATTTTGCATGTGCAGCTTAAAAGAAAACACTGTTACTAGTGCTGAAAATATGAACTCCCCTTTGGTGCCTCACGAAAGGTGGAGAAATTTGTTTTCTTGGACAGACAAGCATTTGTTTTCATTAGAATCTCTGTCTCCCAGCTTCACTTCTGCACGGCTTTCAGGTTCAGGTGACCCCAAGCTCCCTTCCACCCTGGTCCAAATTAAACCCCAGTTTAACCACTGCGGTCACAACCCAGTATTCCTCTCAAGCAGGTGTGTTATTTATACACAAATCATTAATGCTCCCTTCAGCTATTCAACTGTTTCACTTCCCAGGCTAATTTGAGTAGTAGCTTATTAAAAACAATACAAAAGAAATTTACATATACAAGCATGCTTGGCAATCATAATGAAACTTGTGTTCAAGATACAAAATAAATCATTTATTTCCCACGATATTTTTTAAGACTTAATACTGCTGTGCCACACTTAAATCCGTAGAGAAATGTTAGTTGTTATGAGAAGTCATTGTGAACAAAGACTGAGGAGAATAAAGTGCAAATGATTTTCATCAGAGTCAATTTTGTACAACTCTTTCAGGACTGCTAATCCAAATTCTCCTTGGCAGTACACCTACCAAGGCTGTTCTCTGGAATCAGAATATCTAGGAGGAGTTAAAGTTAACCCATAACTACCATTTAACATGAGTAATCTCTGTGCTTGCTCTGGTGTGAAGCATGTAGGTAATATTGTATTATAATATTTTCTGCTAAATAAAATATATTAATAATGAAAATGATTCAGAATCAATTTCATGTTAAAAAGAGTATATGCCTTTTAATGTACCAGAAAAAAAGGCTCCTATTACAAGCATATCTAAGCCTGGAAATGATATTTCTCCCCTCTTGTTTATGGTGGATTTATCATGTTTTAGGTACACTAACAAAAATATTGAGGTATTCACATACTCAGAGATATTTTTGGTGACTGGAAAGTTTTGAAACTGATTATTAAAAAGACAGTGGTAGCAGGACACCATGTACAGCTGGAACTACACTGAGGTGCCTGACTTCGTCCTCCTGGGGCTGGCGGATTCTGCAGAGACCCAGCTGGTCCTCTTCCTGCTCTTCCTCCTTGTCTACCTGGTCACGGTGCTGGGGAACACAGGGATGATCCTGATCATTCAACTGGACCCCCAGCTGCACACCCCCATGTACTTCTTTCTCACTCATTTGTCTTACATTGACCTCAGCTACTCCAGTGTCATCACCCCTAGAACCCTACAGAACTTAGTGTCCTCCACCAAGAGCATCTCCTTCCTGGGATGCTTCACTCAGCTGTACTTTTTTGTAGTCTTTGCTGCTGCCGAGTGCTTTGTTCTTTCTTCAATGGCTTATGACCGCTATGTAGCTATCTGCAACCCTCTACGCTATCCAATACTTATGTCCCCAAGACTGTGCTGGGCCCTGCTAGCGGGCTCCTACATTCCTGGTCTTGTGGATTCTACTGTGAATGTGATTTTCATGAGCAGACTGCATTTCTGCAACTCTAAAGTGATCCATCACTTTTTCTGTGACACATCCCCGATCTTAGCCTTGTCTTGCAGTGATATCTCCAAAGTTGAACTCATTATATTCATTTGTGCTGGATCCAACTTACTGCTGTCCCTCTCCACCATATCCATATCCTATGTGTCCATCCTCTCCACTATCCTGAAAATTAAGTCCACTGCAGGAAAGCAAAAAGCCTTCTCAACCTGTGCCTCCCACCTCCTGGGCGTCTCCATCTTCTACTGCACTATGATCTTTACTTACCTCAAGCCGAAGCAGTCCTACTCCCTGGGCAACGATCAGGTGGCCTCTGTGTTTTACACCATTGTGGTCCCCATGGTGAATCCCCTCATCTACAGCCTCAGGAACAGAGAGGTGAAGAGCGCTGTCCTGAGAGTGCTGCAGAAGAGAGGTGATCCAGGCCATTAGAGCACCTGCTATCACAGGCATTGGGACTTGGGCTCTTTCTGTTTTCTCTGAGAAATTCTTTGATCCCATTCTGAAAATAACTGAGCCTTATATTTTTCCCCTCTTCAGCTGCTGTTTTTTATTTATTTGTTTGTTTGTTTTTGTGGAACTGCAGATTGATCTCAGGCCCTTGCGTTTGCCAAGGAAGTGCTTATTCCACTGAACCATCTCCCCGGCCCCAGCTGCTGTTTATTAACACTCCTGATCTTGGACATTTTGTGGCACAATTTCTATATGCTTCCTAATGAAATTTTGAGTTATGAATTAAATATTAATAGTAAAATGTATATATTCTGTCACTTTAAGGAAAATTTATTGGGAAATATGAGAAAAATTTTAAACTACCAATACAACAATTGTATACATTCCAACTTTATAGATTTGCATATTGAAAAAGTCCTTCATTTGTCATGTTTCATGATGTTTACACTGATGCACAGCGGTACGATTTAGAGCAGTGCCTTCTGCTTGAATTTCATAGCATTTAGATTCTAGGTCTGCTGCTTCTTGCAGGCTCTACCTACAAATTTTACAGATTTCCCAAAATAATAACATTCAGTGCACTTAGCTGCACATGGTATATAATACTTTTATGCTTTCTGGTCAGAAGATAGAGACAAAACTTTTAGGACAATATAATAAATGCTACCCATTATGAAAAAAGACTTGGATTCCTGTATTTTTTTAATGTATTTAGTACACACCTACAGGGTCTATGTCTAAAGTATATCTAAGCATATAGATTGGCCTCATGGTGATCCTCCTGTTTTCTGCATCCCAAATGCTCAGTTGACAGGTGTGCACCACCATGCCCAGTCTCAATGCATCCCAGGGCTCTCCCACCAGGAGATTGTACCCCAGCCCCTGAACTCTGCCTAAGTAGGTGCTTTAGCCCACTGAGCTTCCTGTCCAGCTCTCTGTAATGCTTTGTTTTAATATATACTGCATATTTCTGAATAGTAGTCCTTCACCTTTTATGAATCTTTTTTTTCAACTTACATTACAAAGAAACACATGGCTTACAAAAGGTAGTAATTTCCAACTTTGGATTCTAAGTAATATGCTAGAGTAGAATTCAGTTATAAGAATGTGATATGTCTTAATGTTGAAGACAGTTCGGACAATAATTTTTTAAAGCCATGAGCAGTATTTGTCACATTGTGAACAGATTTGCTGTGCCTTACTAGATCAGTGGCTATGAATATACACCTGTCTTTTGCTCCTTTGCTCATCTCAGTTATTTGATCCTCAAGTTCAGTTTCTTTCCATTTTACTATATCTATTGGACCTTTCACATTTCTTCTTTTGAGTTCTTACACTAGGGAGACAATATGATTTTTACACTTTGTGTCTAATTTATTTCACTTATGACTATAGCCTCTAATTGCATCCATTTACCTATAAAACCCCCAAATTTATGTTGCTTTACAGCTGAGCAGTACTCCACTGTATAAAAATATTACGTCTTCTCTAACCATTCATCGTGTAATGGGAATTTGGGTTGTTTCTTAGATTTGGCTATGACAGACATCGATGCACATGTTTCTCTGCGGTATAGTGTTTGTAGTTCAGTTGGAAAAACACCCAGAATGAATATATCTGGGTTAAATGAGACTTCTAATACTACTTTTTCTAAGGAGTGTCCACCCTGATTTCCATAATGATTGTCGCAGTCTGCACTATCAGCAGTGGTGAAGAAGGGATCTTTTTTGCCTAGCAGGTCCTCCAGCATTTGACATTAGTTGATTTATTTATTATGGCCATTTTTTTCTGGAGTGGGATGAAAAGTTAGGAAAAGAAGGAATGGCAAAAATTAATGTAAGTATGTACACAGAAAATCTAATATGATTGTGCTACTAATTTCTGTCATTTAAAAAAAAATTGGCAGTTAATGTTTTTTTGCTTTGATTAACTTTATATACTAATATCTGTAATCTGAGAAATTACACTGAAGACAGCAATGTGCAGTGTAACTGTCACTACTGAATAGCTTTTACCTTTCTTTTAAATGTGTATTATTACTAATGTATTATTGAACAGAAGTTATTGTATAATTTTTAATCGGTCTTTCATGCCTATGTCTAGTAAACGGAGCAACATACCTAATGATGCAGTTGTGTAGTATAACAACAGTTACTAATTTTCTGCTCCTTTTTTAAAATACCATGCCATTTTTCTATTGTCTTGTTTTTGTCTTTGTCCATGTTGTTTTTGTTTTTCCTTTTTAAAAGAAAAAAGTATATCTAAGCATATAGAACTTAATTATTGTATTCCGATGTAAACATTGTAATTTTCTTTATTGATTTTAAATTTTAACATCTAATGATCTCTGTGTAATTAAAACATATAAAAGTAACATATTCTGTGTGTGAGCAAGACTTACTCTCACTGTATAGATCCATGCAGTTGAAAGGCTGTGAATTTTAGAATTTACAAATGTGTGAGCAGTGCAAGGTGCTGAGTGCATAACTTTGAGCCATGTTAAAACTGCTTCTTTCTGAGACACATCAAGATTTTTCCTCCACAATAGTCTATCAGATACCTGCACCTGCTAATTTATTCATTGAGTTTCATCTCTTTATATGTTTTTAAATTCTTCACTTTTATTTCCTTCATTTTCAACTCTTTCTTTTCTACTCCCTGTGTTTTCCTCATTTATAAATATTATGTTTGAAGCCAATTTACCCATAACTTGTCACACTTCATTGCACTGCTTTCTGTTCCTTGATAGTGAAACACTTAGAAATTTTTTCCAAGCAATTTTACATTACATTTACATATACCCTTTATTTTTCACATATCCACATGATTGATGGCTTTTCTATCCCATGAAAGAGTTCCAGGAGTTCAATCTAGTGACACATTTGGGTGCTGTAGGGTTGGCTGTGTGCTTCCTTGCTGAGACATCCGTAGGCTAAGACTCACTGCAAGCACAAGCAACTTTCTCAGAAGATCTCCACAGAAGGTTTTCTGTGCTTAATTCCCAGGTTTCTTCATACTTCAACACACATGAACGATTGTCAGAAAAAAGCTTAACATTATGTTTCCCAAAATTCGTAGCTTCCTTCAAAAAATGATCCTGCTGATATTCCAGTGGAAGAAATTTTAAAGAATTTTTAAAAAGAGGGCATGAAAATGATGAATGATATCAAGGATATGTAAACATGGAGCTAAGTTAATCAAACACTTAAATATTTAAGGAGATCAAAGAAGATATGATAGAGAGCTAAGAAACCACAATAAAAATATATGCTGGACTGCTTCTCTAAAAATAGAGATTGTGCAAAAGAAATAAGAAATTTAAGAAGTCAGTCCTCACATAGTTAAATTGAAAATTCAATTGAAAATCCCAATAATAGTTACTATAAATTATAAGAAAGATAAATCACCAGGCATCATTCACTTTCTATTCTTGTTTTGAAAAATCTGCTGTATGTTATGCTGTACATATTGCTGTATGTTATGCTGTTTCTGTCTTTTTCTTGCTAGTTGTTTTTGCTTTTTGCTTTGTTTCTTTGTTTTAACTCTTTAAAATAAAATTTAAAAAAGAGATTATCAGAATTAAATGACAAAGTGGATGAGCTGGAATAAAAACACAGAGAATAAAAAATAACAGAAAAAAGGAGAGTAATTGAGAGCTCTTTGGAGATCTAAAACCCCAAAGAAGAAATGTAAGTAGGATGCTAAACAATAGGCCAGTGGTAGAAAATACCCCATTACCTGGGATGATAAGCAAAAATTCTAGCAGCCTAGGAAATACTGACAAATATACATGACTAGAAAACAAATTTCTCATAGTATATCCTCTCTAATTCACAAAAATTTAGACATAGGCTTTAAAATTCAGATACAAAGAAATGCTAAATCACTTAGAATTACTAATGCTAGGCAAAATTTAAAAAATTCCACTGAAAGTCTGAAAGACAGATGGCTTTCAGTTGATGGATGTCAAACCCTAGAAGAAAATAACTGCAAACTTATGTTTTACATGTAGTCAAATTCAAGAATAGACATTCATAGATGATTTTTAAGAAATACTTAACAAATAAGCAAGAACTACAAAAAATTATAAGTACTGCAATATCTTAAAAGACAAGTCACAGTCATGAAACCAAAGGAAGAGATAGCTATCAAAATGGAAATAGGGTTAAAAAATATGATATAAACTGACACTTCTTATAAAAAAGAAGAATTTTCTTTACATGTGAAATTCTGTTAGGCATCGACTCCCCCTAGCTATTGCTCTTTGTTTAAATATATATGAAATCACTTCCATTCTTGTAAAACAAAAATGTTTTATATCCTGTGCTTATAACGTCCTGCTTGGCTTGAAGAAGTCCACCAAGATAAGCTACACTATAAAGCTTGATTCGCTGTCTTTGTTCTAACTCTACCAACCGGCATGTTCTCAACAACTTGTGAAAGCCAGAGCCCTTCCTTTGTTCAGGGCTTAGCCCTTTAGACAGGAACCTGCTGAGCCTGTGAGCACCTACACAAATCCTCCTGTTTCTTCAATAGCCTCTCAGGTCTCTTAAATTCTGACACTAAATAAAGTATAGAAGAACAATAATGCAAAAGAATTTAATTCATAGCCTTTAAACTATTTAATAAAATTTTCTTAATTTTTCATTAAGTGGGAAAAGTGATGGACTGGATCAAAGTACAGCACCCTGAATATGTGCTGCCTAGGAGAATCGTCTGCAGCTCACAAAGATACTGATTGCAAGGAAAATGATACACAGAACAATGGCAGTCAACATGAACACTAAGCCAAGTAGGAGTAGCTATACTTAGGTCCACCAAAGGACACTTCACATGGAAACTGCCCAGTAGAGACAAAGAAAGCCACTACATTTTGGCAAAGACAGCAGTGTACAGGAGATGCCATCTGCAGACACATATGTGCACAATATTGATACACCCATTCTCACAATACATTTCTTGATAAAAGTTCACACAGAATCCAAAGCGATGATTGTGTCTTCAAATGAAAGAAGGAAAAATGATATATCGATGTATATGTACACGATAATTTGTATAATTGCACTGCCAATTTCTGCTGGTTTTTTTTTTTTATGTACTTGTTACCTGGTCTCACTATACAGCTCCAACTCATAATGCTACTCCTATTTCAGCCTCCCCAGCACTGGAGCTCCAGAGGTGCACCACCATACCCAGTATCGGTGTCCCCAGCTATGAAACAATGTCAAAAGGATGGGACAAATGAACATAATACAAACAAAATAATAAGAGAACGTAATACTAACAAAATAAGCCATTCTGATCAGGTCGTATATCGCATGTTTCTTCTTATATGAACAATATAAAAGTAATTGCATAAGATAAGACAGGAAATTGGTAAATCTATTTGCTGAATTGAGGGAGCAAATATGTTAAGAAGGAGGTAAAGTTTTCCACTCGATAAAAATACTTCATATGCATATAGTAAAATACCAAAAAGTTTTTAATATTCTACATTGCTCTTTTTGCTGCAATATTTATATAAAGTTTTGCATGACATATAGAACTTATGATATGAAGAATGAAGGAAAAAAGAAAGCTGAATATTTTCATGTAAATATTCAATTAACTCTGTGATGCTTTACTGATGATAGGCCAGCCAAATAGCTCAGTGTAAAGCTTCTGCAAGCAGGCACAGGGGCCTGGGGTTGCATCCCCGGGCTAGCCATGCTGACCCTGCCCCAAGGGCATGCTGAGACCATATTTGAGACTGGGCATGGTGGCATGCACCTGTAATCCTGGCTCTTGGGAGGCTGTAAGCAGGCGGATCATTATGAGTCCAATCTGAACACCTTGTAGGTTCTTACCTAAAAGTACAGAAAAAAAAAAAAAAATTGGTGTGATAACAATAAACTGAAGACAGAAGACCCAACCTGGTGTCACTTTCCAATTTCTCCCTGGCCTCTCTGTATTTCCTTCCCCTGGGTTCACTTCAGAGTCCTCCTGCAATGAGGACCAGGTGTCACATTTTTATGAGTTAGGTCATATAATTTCTGTGTGGCCAATTTCCATGCAGAAGTAGTGTGAAACATTCAGAGGGTATTTGCAGGTTAGAAGCTATGTTGGAGTTTAATTGTGTATGAACTTAAGAAGTTGATTTTTGGTAGTTCACAAACCTGGATCTGGAAGAACCTTGGTGGAGGAAGGCTGGAGACATACTGCCTCTGAGGCCCTTCACTATGCTGTAGTTTCAGAGTTCTCAGTCTGCCAAAGTGTTGCTCTCTGATAGTATGTTCTGACCCAATAGTAAAGTTCCCACATAAAATTTCTATAGAAGTTTCACAAAAATTAAGAGACTTAATCCTTGACTATGGACAAGAGTGCTGAATTAGTAAGCAGAAGATAAATTATTCACAAAGGGTCCAAAGCAGGGGTAGGAATGAGAACAAGTAATCAGGTAAAAGGTAATTTAAGAATACTAAGCACAAATGCATAAAGAGAAGTGCAATTCACTCATTTACTCTCCCCATTGATTTTTTTTAAAAGTAAAACACGTGTCTCAAGTACATTTGCAAATCTTGGACATAAGACAACATGAAGGCCAATCAGAAATATTGATCAGCTTTATGAACTTGACAATGGCACATTTGTGAATCTAAATTACAATCAAATCTCAAAACCAAAATAATGAATTAACCAGCTGTGTGCACACACCTATAGTCCCAGTACTCAAGAGGCTGAGGCAGGAAGATCATAGTGAGTTCAAGGCCAATCTGGGGTACATAGTGAGACCAAGAGCATTGGCTTTATTTTCTTGAACGATTTGGGCAATCTGGTGTGCATGATAAATGATCTAAAGAATGAACCTATAATGTTGGAAAACTTTTGATCTCTGTAATGCAGGAATATACAGAAATATCTCACATTTAGATTGTTTCTTTCCTTCAGAAAACTCTCTTAAAATATGACCTGGAAAATTAATTTGAAGGAACTGTGACTTTGGCTAGTTTAATTTTTACTGCATAAAATTGTGCTTAATTGAATCACTTTTGCTTGCCTGAAAACTGAGATGCTTTAGTTTTAGAGAAATTTTGATTTGTTTGCCAACTTTGCTTCTTCCAACACAGATGTGTGAATGTATTTTGGACAACTAACCAGAAGAAATTGAATACTGAAAAATAAATAGTACAAGAAAAGTAGGGGCCTGGGGTGATGGCTCAGTAGAATAAGTGTTTTCCTGGCAAGCACAAGAGTCTGAGTTCAATCCTCGGTTCCACCAAATATATATATATATATATTTACAAATTGATTCTTAAAAGAATTTTGCTTACCAGGTAGGCTTTTAAGCCACCAACACTGTACTTTACAACAAATTCTGGAAATTCATATTATTTTGTTTACTGAAATTTTGTATCATTTGTAATTTTTGTTTTATTACTATTTTTTCCTTTCATTAAATTAAAATAGTGTTGTAACTCAAAAATCAGATGACAATGAGGCAAGTCCAAAAGAAAAGAAGCGCTTTATTTTAGGTGGTACCCACCGGGTAGCCTCTCCATGCGAGAAGGAGGAGGGCCCCCTGAGGGCTGGGCAGCAGGGCTTTTATGCCCTAAAACCGCAAGCTGGGAGGGGTAAGCAAGCATGGCTACGTGAGGAGCGAGGAGTGACTCACAGGTGTGGCATAGGGGCCGAAT
>PVKA01037063.1:0-12145 GCA_004027165.1 Ctenomys sociabilis | reverse complement strand
GTCAGGAAGAGGCAGAAGGACAGGAAACCATGCACCCTTGGGAACTCAGGATCCTGCCCTGCTCAGTTAGGCAGTGAGGTCCCTGGGCCTCACCTCGCCCAAGGCAGCAGCCTGAAATGCGCGTGTGTCTGTATTTGAGTGTCTGTGGGCACCCTGGTTGGCAGGGTCAGAGGAGGAGTTTGTGCATGTACACGTACACAAGTACATGTACCTTGGCAGGGGGACCAGGGACCCTAGTGTGCCAGCGGCTTTCATCAGCAAGCCAGGAGCACAAGCAGGGCACCTTCTCAGTCAGTAGTGATGGAAGCACCCATGGGGGCAGCAGGGTGACCCCTCCAGGCCTTGGGTGTTGGGTCTTCCCTCTCCCTCAGTAGTTCCTTATTTGCATGGAATTTGCATACATCTGCATTTAGCCCCCATGCCGAGTGAGTTCTTCCTTAAGGAGCAGGGCAGCTGCCACCCAGTCAAAGTCACTGTAGATTGACTGCCATAGCATAAAGAGTGACAGGGATCAGCTACAGAAGCCTAGCCTCTTTTTTTTTTTTTTTTGATTTATTTATTTGTATTTTAACTTGAGGAGTGAAAAATAGCAAAAACAAAGAGAAAAAAATGACATAAGCAGAGTAACGTACAATGATACATATGTTACAGATTTTCAAAATATGGATAGCTAATTATATATATGTATATACATATACATATATATATATATTATTTAATTAAAAAATCTAACACAGATCAGCACTCCACAATAGAAATGGGTTATCCACAGAAGTTGTTGACTTGAGCCATCCACAGCTCATTATGTTAATATGACTTTACTTTATATACCTCCATCTTTATACTTTTCTGCTGGATGGTTAAAATCGAGTTAAAGCAAGACCTATATAACAAAAAATGTAATCTTTGTATCAGATCAGGTCAGTCAGGTACCCTCAGGGTTTATCCTGCAACCCTGTACCACTCTTTGTAGATCCCTTGTCAGTGTCAGCCTTGTGGATGAGTCACAGCCATTGCTTGACCAATTTGCTCTCTGTGGAAGCCTGAGAGAAAGTTTTCTCTCCATGTGACTCTCCTTAGGCACATTATACATCATTGATCAGATTCCTCTGTGACCCCATAATCTCCTTAATCAGAAAATTTGGGGCACTACTGAGTTATATGATGTTACATTATAAATTCTCCTATGTCCTGAGTCTTCACTGACCTTGAAGGGCCAGGGCAAAAATGTTGGCTGACCTTGCAGCCTTTCTTTTTCTCCAATTTTTGATCTGCAAACTTAGGTTGTTAACCCTCCAGAAGAGAAGTTTATTATTACCCGGCAACATATGCAGTTCAGTTTACCCACACTATTAGTCTAAACATCAGACATCATAGGCATAACATGGAACATGTATTTTCCATCAAGTATTGAGATACTATATTCTTTTTTTTTGTCTTTTTGAGACAGGGTCTCACTATGCAGTTTAGGCTGGCCTTAAGCTCACTTTGTAGCTCAGGCTGGTCTCGAACTCACAACAATTCTCCTGCCTCAGCCTCCCAAGTGCTGGGATTACAGGCATGTGCCACCACGCCCGGCTCGAGATACTATATTCTAAATCTGTACAGAGTATGAAAAAGAAAAAAAATTAAAAAATAAGAATGAACACTTACATATATTTACATAGATATTTAGAAATCCATCCATACATAGTATAGTAGCATTGTAGCATAACTGTCTTGTGACATTTTTTGTCTTATTTTTCATTTACTACCCTTTAAAAAAAGGGCAGTATAGTAATAGCTGGTATGTCATGACAAGAAGTACATATTTAGAAGACCAGAATGGCAGGCATTTTAAGCATGACCCTTCTATTACACTTTGTTAAATTCAGTGCAGTTGCTTGGTTCACAGGTATCAGCATATATAGGTAGTCGGGGTGAGAATCCTACCACTTAACTGCTAGTTTCAAAAATCTCCTGATGTTTCTCAGGATCATTGTCTTACCCATCTAGTGTGTATAAGTGAGTGGTCTTGCCTGTCATGTTTCTCAGCGTTTCTCCTTGCCCTCTCCTCATTGTCCAGGCCTCAAGTTCTCGCTTTCCTTTTAATTGTGTTATGCATTTCTATTGCAATTCTTCTTTTGAGTTATACTAGGGAGACTATATGATATTTGCACATGTGGGTCTGGTTTATTTTGCTTTAAGTATGTCTTTAAATAGCATCCACTCAGATATGAAGGCTTTTATACTTCATTGTATAAAAATACCACATCTTTTTTTTTTACTAAATGAACCCAGTAACTTAGCACTGAGCTCCATCCCAAACCTCTTTTAAATTTTTATTTTATTTTTGTCTTTTTGAGACAGGGTCTCACTATGCAGTTCAGGCTGGCCTTAAGCTCACTTTGTAGCTCAGGCTGGTCTCGAACTCACAGTAATCCTCCTGCCTCAACCTCCCGAGTGCTAGGATTACAGGCATGCGCCACCACACCTGGCTTTTATTTTATTTTGACAGTCTTACACTAAATTGGTAAGTTGCCCAGGCTGGGTTCAAACTTTGAAACTTTGATCCTTCTGGTTTAGTCACTGTCTTCGTCAGCTCCCTGTGCACCTCTGGACTTGAGACCACTTGGGGGCAGGGCTTGTGTCACATGCGTGGGCAGGGTAGTGACCTGGCAAATACCTTTGGCAGGACATGAGGGTAATGTTAGACTCTGTTGCTAGCTGAGCACTTACCAAACGTCAGGCCTAGTGGTGCTCAGTGTTCCAGGCACCTGATTCAGCCATCCACCTGAGAATCCTCCCGAGGGTCCCATCCTACTTGTGAGGAAAGAAAATGACTTGTGCAGTCACCAGCTACAGAACCACAGGCAAGATTCAGAGTGAGATCTATTTGCATCTAGTTCTCTGTCCTTATTCTGCATGCAGTACTGTACTGAGATGTCAAAAAAAATGGAGCTTAGCACATCTATAACCCCAGTGCTAGGGAGGCTGAAAACAGGAGGATCACAAGTCCAAGCTGCACAAGGATACCCTGTACCAAATACATACATACATACATACATGCATACATAAATAAATAAAATGGAGTTTATAAACTGGGCACAAAGCCAGGACTAGATAAGAGACCCTGTTTCAAATCATGCATGTCTACAAGCCCAGCATGCTGGGAGGCTAAGGCAGGATGCTTTAAAGTTCAAGTCCAACATGGGTAATTTAGGTACTTAGTGAGACTTTAATCTAAAAATACAAAATAAGAAAAAAAAAGGGGGGGGGTTTTGGCCAAATAGCTCAGTGGATTAAAGCGCCTGCAGGCACAGGGACCAGGGTTCAATCCCCAGGCCTGCCATACTAGCCTTGCCCCTGGGGTACGCTGAGCCGTTGATTGAGACTGGGTGTGGTGGCATGTGCCTGTAATTGCAGCACTTGGTAGGCTGTAACAGGCGAACTAGCTAGTAGTGAGACCCTGAATACTCTGTAGACCCTTCACTAAATACAAATAAATAAATAAATAAATAAATAAATAAATAAATAAACAAATAAATAAAAATAACCAGACTGGTAGCTGAGCATGGTGGTGCATGCCCTGTAATAGCAGCATTCAGGAATGTGAGGCAACAGATCATAGCGAGTTTGAGTCCAGCCTGAGCTACCAAGTGAGTACAAGGCCAGCCTAAACTGCATAATGAAACCCTGTCTCAGGAAAAAAACAAAACAAAACAAAAACCTTGAAATGTAGCTCTGTGTAAAGGCTCTGGGTTTAACTGCTAATACCAAAAAGCAAGTGTTTAAAAATTAATCCAAAGCCAATCCTGGTGGTACACACCTGTAATCCCAGCACTCAGGAAGCTGAGGCAACAGGATCATAAGTTTGAGGCCAGCCTGGGCTACAGAATAAGATCCTGTATCACATGATCAAAAAGAAGTCAGGGTTTAAGCACCTGCCTATCAAGCACAAGGTTCTGAGTTCTATCCCCAGTATCACGAAATATAAAATAAAATGAAATAAAAAGAATTCAAATCAAGCTTTGGTGACTGCCCCAAACAAGACCCAGTCAAGAGTTGCAGGGGGCCACAGCCCCTGTGATGTCTCCAGCTCACCTCACATGGTCTGCTATGGGCCTTGTGGGAAGCTAGGCAGGCGGTGAGGTGGGGAGGGTGGGTGGGGGTGGGGAGTTGGCTAGGGCTGGGGAGTTTAAAAATAAACCTGTCAGCTACAGCCTCAGCTCCCAGGGCCTAGTGACATCATTGGGGCACAGGATGTCCCTGGCAGGAGCTAGGAGTGGCAGAGTTGACATGTCCAAGGGAGGGCAGAAAGGTCTGCTGTTTCTGTCCCCAAGAGGTGAAGCCTGTGGGGGTTGTTCTGGGGCAGAGGGCCTGCCAACCACCTTTTCCCAAAATTTGGATACATTCCATTCTGCATAGGGAAAGTGAGGTGGAGAGAAGGTATTGGGACCTGAGGTCTCACTTTGGAATCAGGCAGCACCAGGACAAAAGCCAGCAGTGCTGGCTCTCTGGGGTGGCTCTGGAAGCCTGGTGGTCATGGCTGGGAGGACTTCTTGGGTAGAGAGAGGGTACACCAAGTAAGCAAATGTGTGACTCTGGGCTGGATGGGCTGTTCAGAGCAGGCATGCTGTCCCTAGCCCCTTCTCTCCCTCCCCTCTCTGACCTCAGCAAGAACTGATTTTGTTGTTGTTACTGAGACAGGGTCTACTATGTAGGGTTTGCTTTTTGTTTTTGGCAGAACCAGGGATTGAACTCAGGCCCTTGCGCATGCCAGGGAAGCGCTTATTCCACTGAGCCATCTCCCCGGCCCTACTATGTAGTTTATGCTGACCTTAAACTCCCTGTGTAGCCCAAACTGGCCTCAAATTCTTGCCTCAGTCTCCCCAGTACTGGGATTACAGGTGCCTACCACCATGCTGGGCTGAGCATTGTTTATTTCCCAGAGCACTGTTTATTTCCCAAAGGTATAAAGTGGTAGGTTCCAGGCCCAGCAGGGACCAGGACTGATGGGGGGTGGGGAGAGGTCCAGAGCTAAGGTGGAGCCTTGGTTGGGGTGTGCAGGATACGGGATGGGAGGAGCCTTGCTTTCCTCCTGCCCCCTCCCCTTCTTCCACCCCCCCAGAACAGAGTCCAACAGCCCTTCCCACTCCCTGCCCTCAGCCTCCATCGGAAACACAGGCCCTGAGTTTCAACCTCACCCCAGCGCTCCCAGCTCCTTAAAGCGTTTGCTATTTCAGGCCCCGGAGCCGCTGAACAAGCTGTTCCACCGCCTGAAATGACCTGTCTTGCATCTGCCTAGAAAACTCCTATTCATCCTACAGCTTTTAGCTTAGAGCTGGCCCTGTGCCATCAGCCAAGGGTTAAAACTATGACTGCAGGCCAGGTTTGCTGCCTTTCTGCACCTACAGCTTTTTTGGGAGAGGTCTGGTTTTTGTTTTTCTGCCCATCGCTAGTGTCTGGAAAGAGTATTAAATTGGCTCTTGCTTTCATGCCCCTTTCTCCTGCAATCCCACTGACACCCTTGGCTGGAACTCTGCTTTGGGGGGACTGCCTGGAGAACAAAGGTCTTAAAGGGTGTGGCCCACGATGCGCCCCGGGGCCAGCCACCTGCCACCCTTTCCTCCTGTCCCAAGACCCAGGCGGTCAGCCTGGATCCAAACGGCGTGGAGACTGCCAGAAGCCCCCCTATCGCCCGAGGCCCGAGTCGCGGGAGGGTGGCTCCCAGCCAGGGCAAAGAGAGCAAGGTATGGGGCCGGGGAGATGGCTCAGTGGAATAAGCGTTTCCCTGGCAAGTGCAAGGGCCTGAAGTTCAATCCCCGGTTCCACCAAAAAAAAAAGAGAGCAAGGTATAACCGCGCCTGGGCTTGGGGCGACCTGGGATTCGATTTCCCAGGATCACGTCAAAAGCGCCAAGGTGGCGCGGGGGAGGGGGTTGCTCGGGTCACCCTAGGCCAACAGCAGCCCCGCCCCCGCGCACGCCCCGCCCCCGCGCACGCCCTGCGCACGCCCCGCCCCGCGCCGTTATATAATCCCTCCCCCCCGCCAGGGCGGGCAGGCTTGGGGATCTGCGTGGTCCCTTTTATCGTTCAAAGAGGGACGATGGAGAGTGATTACTCTGGCAAAAATTTTCTTGGGACCCCTGGAGAACCCCTACGGCCTGGGATGGGACTTAAATCCCAAAGTTCCGCACGCAGAGAAGCTCTCTGCGGCCTCTTTCCTGCCTGCCTCTAGATGACCTCCGGCAGATGGGGCCTCTGCGAGCCTCAATGTAGCCACCTAGAAAATGGCCCCTTCTCTTTGGTGTCTGGGAAGAACAGCCCTGTCAGGGCCTGGTGAACACACTTAGCTGCAAACCAGGAGCACCTCCCTTCCTGCCCCTTCCCAGGGTCCTGGCACTGAACAGGAGCTGGCAGGCCCTGGCTGCAGGCAGTGTCCCTTGGCTACTCAGCTCCCTGGGGGCTTCGCCTTCGCTCCCCCAGCCAGCAGTCTGCATGCCTTATGAGCTGGCTGCAGCTGCAGGTAGAGCCAGTGCCCAGGGGCTGGGCAGCAGGAGGGGTTTCCCAGATACCTTGGGTGGTTCTCTGTAGTCCTGTTCAGGTGTCAGTTACCCGCCTGTCAGCTTTTTTTTTTTTGCCTTGAATTCATGGCAATCCTTTTGCTTCAGCCTCCCAAGTGCTGAAATTACAGGCTTCCAGCACCACACTGGCACTGTCACCTGTTTTATTATTATCGTTATTATTGTATTTTTAGTAAGGGTCTACGAGGTCTCACTCTGTAGATCAGAATCATAGTGATCCGCCTGTGTTCAGCTTCCCAAGAGCTGGGATTAGAGGCATTGGCCACCATGCCCAGTCTCAATCGCCCTCCCAGCATGTCCGGGGACAGGGCCCGAAGGGCATGCCAGGGATCAAACCTAAGCAGGCCTTTAGTCTGCTGAGCTATTTGGCCCGCCCAGCTCAGCGGTTTTAAGCACCTGATTAGGTAAGCGCAGGGACTGCAATTTGATACCCAGTACCACATGCTGTGCCAGCCCCGCCCCCAGGGCGGCCTGAGCCAGCCAGACAGCCAGACAGCCAGACAGGAAGGAGGATCTTTGGGGTCAACCTGGACCACATAGTGAGGAGATCCTCTCCCAAAACAAACAAAAAGGAAAGAAAAAGAAAAATTAACAAAAGAGCAGGTTCTGGGACAAGGGAGGTATCACTTGGGTTGGAGACAATCACATCTGTTTCCCTTCCTTCAGGGTCTACAGGGTGTTCAGGGTCTCACTACTAAATCAGACTCATAGTGATTTTCCTATTTACAGCCTCTCAAGTGCTGGGATTATAGGAGAGCGCCACTACACCCAGTCTCAATTTGCCCCAGTGGTGGGGCCTAACGGCCTGGGGATCAAACCCCGGGACCCAATGTGAGAAGAGAATTAGTGTCCTTTTACAAAGGGCAGAGCACTGTTCCATCTGGGTGACTGAGTGACCTAGTGCAGAAATGTAGTCACCCTGCCCCTAGCAGTACACCTTGCAGGTGACTGTCCTCTTCTTAGTGTGGTCCCAGGCCCCTGAGCAGGAGGTCCAAACTTTATTGTCCTCCATAAATACTTCTCCAGGGAGCAAAGGAGCAGGTGACCTGCCCAACCCCTCCCAAGTGCTTGCTGAGCCACTCAGCCCCCTTGGTGTCAAGAGTGGGACTTTAGGCCTGTTACTTTGATTCTTGGAGCTGAATTTCCTACCTACAAAGTAAGAGTCATGAGCTAGCACTCTGGAAGGCTGAGATGGAAGATCACTAGTTGGACTCCAGCCTGGGCAATTTAGCAATCTAGTAAGATCCTTTCTTTCTTTCTTTTTTTTGGGGGGGGAACCAGGGATTGAACTACTCAGGCCTTTGCACTTGCCAGGGAAGCGCTTATTCCACCTGGCCATCTCCCTAGCCCCAAGATCCTTTCTTAACATCAACAACAACAAAGGGCTGGGTTTCTGAGAGGCTGTGACCTATTCAAGGTCACATAGCCAGTGAGAGGCCAGCTTGTGTGTGTGTGTGTGTGTGTGTGTGTGTGTGTGTGTGTGTGTGTTTGTCTTTTTGAGACAGAGTCTCAGTGTACAGTTCAGGTTGGCTTCAAATTCACAGTGACCCTCCTGCCTCAGCCTCCTGAGTGCTGGGATTATAGGCATGCACCAGTATTGTCAATGTCTACACTCTGGCAGAATTTAGCCCAGATGGGAACTGTTGTGCTGATATGGGAGAGACAAAAGCATAAAGTTTAGAGAAACTGCTGAACCCCTGCAGGGCGCCACGGCCTCTGCCTCCAGCGCTGGCCCTCTCCACCCAAAGTAAAAACAAGCCCTTTGCCCACACTGCTTCCCTCCACCCAGTTGGCCAGCTGCCCATCCCCTCTGCCAGCCACTGTTCCCTGTCAGCTGCCAAACTGGGGCACAGTCCAGGACATTGTGTCCAGAGAGAGGTCCTACCCCCCTCTCCCAAGAATGGCACTGACCCACCCACCCCCAGGCCTTGAGCGAGGCTGGTCTATCCCCAACCCTGCGATGGACCAGAGCTACCTGCACAGAAGCTGGGAGCGTGCTCACCTTGCCACCTTACTTGACACCACAAGGCCAGCCCCACATCCAAGGGTCAGGTTCCCACGTGCCTCTTGGGGGCAACCCACTGGGCCCCTGAGAATGTTTTATTTTGTATAGGGATCAAACTCAGGACCTGGTGCTTGCCAGGCAGGCACTTCCGCTGCTGAGCTATCTCCCTGGCCCCAGGAGCCTGTTTTTCTGTCCTTGGCTTCTGTGCTGTTTGGACCCAAGGTGAGAGCCCTCTGGATAGAGAGCCAGCTGGGTGGGATCTGTGCCTGGGAGCTGTGCCTGGGAGCTGGGCAAAGCCTTGCTCTCTGCTTCACAGATAAGAAAGTCATGCTGCACAAGAGGGTGGGTTTCCTGCAGAGTCACACAGCTATGGCAGAGGCTCTGCAGTGCCAAGCAGCAGGGGCTGAGGGCCAGGGATGGCAGGGGCAGTTTAGTTAGGGGGGAAGGAGCTCGAAGACACAAGCCTGCCCTTTGTGGCTGCTCTGTCCTGTCCAGGACTTGGAATAATTGCCACCTCCTAGAGAAGTGACCCTACCTTGTAGAGGAGGGGTCCCTGACACAGCACTCTGCAACTTCACCTTTCTTTTTTTTTTTTTCGGGGCAGAACCGGGGATTAAACTCAGGCCCTTGCGTTTGCCAGAGAAGCGCTTATTCCACTGAGCCATCTCCCTGGCCCCTCTGCCACTTCACCTTGTGTGCTCACTTCACCTGAGGATGTGTCCATGTGGGTTTTGTCCTTCTTTCCTCCCTTCTCTTCTTTATTTTGTGTTCTTGGGGATGGAACCCAGGGCCACATGCAAGCTAGGCAAGTACTCTATCAAGGAGCTACATTACCAGCCCTTTTTATTTTTTATTTTGAGACAAGGTCTGGAGTAAGTTGCCTTGGCTGGGCTCAAGTAATAATAACAATAATAATAATAATAATTATTATTATTATTATAATTATTATTATTTTATCTTTTGCAGTCCTGGAGATCGAACTCAGGACCTTGCACTTGTCAGGTAGGCTCTTATGCTACTCTGGCTCAAATTATAAGTCCTCTTGCCTCAGCTTCCCAAGTAGCTGGGATCATGTGCTTGCTCCACAGAGCCAGTCCACTGAAGATTCTGTGTACATTCTGATTACAAGCCTTACAATACATGATTTGGAAATATTTTTTTTCTCAGTCTATAGCTTAACCTGTTATTTGTTTAGCAGTGTTTTTCTAAGCTTCCTAAAACAAGTTCTTAATTTTGGTGACATCAGTTTCTCCATTTTTTTTTTTTTTCTTTTCTCATGGGTCATGGCTTTGGAGGATGGCTCTGAAATCTTTGCTGATCTGGAGACCTCAGAACTCTCCTCTGCCTTCTTTGGAGTTTTACATGTCTGACCTCTGCATAGCTCTGTGGCTTCCAAAGAGGTCACATACAAGCCAGATATGGTGGCAAAATACTGTAATCCTAGCTACTCAAAGAAACTAAAGCAGAGTAACCTTAATTTCAGTCAGTCTGGACAACCTAGAGAGATCCTGTCTCAAAATAAAATTTAGAAAAGTTCTGGGGGTATAGCTCAATAGTAGAGCATTCATTTAGTATGTGTGAGGCCCTGGCTTTAGTCCTCAATATTGCATGAAAAAAAATATTCAGGGCTTGGCACAAAGGAAGGGCTCTGGGAAGGTTTGTTGATGGAATGTGTGAGAGAAAGCTCTCCTAGGGCAAAAATGCTGCCCCCAAGTTGCTCAATGGCAGAATGCTTGCCTAACATGCAGAAGGTCCTGGGCTCCTCCCAAGCACTGAAAAAAAAAATTCCATCTGGGCTGTAGGGCCATAATGTGACCCTGGGGACTCTTCAAGGTCACTTTGTGCCACTACCTTGAGGATCAGAGCTTGTCCGTGCCTCTTGTCCTTTGCAGGATCCAGTCCCTCTGCTGCTCTCTGTTCAGCATTTGCCAAGGGATCTTGAAGTCCATATCATAGGTGGAAAGCCCCTGAGTCACAGAGGGCTTTCTCAGCCTGGCCACTTGTCTAAGGGGCACTTGGTCACCAGCCACCATCTTTAGTTGTCAGTCCTTTCTTTTTTTTTTGCAGAACTCAGGCCCTTGCGGTTGCCAGGGAAACATTTATTCTACTGAGCCATCTCCCTGGCCCTTTTAGTCTTTTTTTTTTTTTTTTTGTCTTTTTGAGACAGGGTCTCACTATGCAGTTCAGGCTGGCCTTAAGCTCACTTTGTAGCTCAGGCTGGTCTCGAACTCACAACAATCCTCCTGCCTCGGCCTCCCGAGTGCTGGGATTACAGGCGTGCGCCACCACGCCCAGCCTTTCTTTTAGTCTTTTTAAGACAAGGTTTTGCCATACAGTTCAGGTTTTGCTAGAACTTGCTTTGGTACTGGGATCACAGGTGTGTAAACCACACTCAACTTTTTTGTTTGGTACTGGAAATTGAATTAGGACCTTGCCAGGCAGGTGCTACACTGCTGAGCTATGTCCCTCACCCCCTCTTTTTTAAAATTTTATTTTATGTATTTGGTACAGAGTCTCACTACACAGCTCAGACTGATATTGATTCTCTTGTTTTCAGCCTGCCCAGTGCTGGTATTATGGTGTGCACCACCGTGTCTGGACTCTAGCAACAGCTCAGCCTGGAGCATGGCAGGTGCAGCATGCAGGACTAGATCCCTTTTCTTTTGAGACAGGGTCTTCCTAGGTGGTCATTGGCTGACTGGCTGGCTTTAAACTTGAGATTCTCCTGCCTTTGCCTCCTGAATGCTGGGATTATAGGCATGGAATACCACACTCTGCTTTTTTTTTGTAGAACCCGGGATTGAACTCAGGCCCTTGCACTTGCCAGGGAAGTGCTTGTTCTACTGAGCCATCTCCTTGACCCCTAAAATTTTATTTCAATTTATTTTATTTATTTTTGTGGTACCGGGGATTGAATTCAGGATTTTGCACTTGCCGGACAAGTGCTTATTCTACTGAGGTATCTCCCCAGACCCTCTAAAATTTTATCTATTTTTTTTTTTTTTTTTGAAGAAGTGAGGATTGAACTCAGCTCCTTGCGCTTGACAGGGAAGCACTTATACTACTGAGCCATCTCCCAGCCTCTTCTAAAATTTTATCTTAAAGAAAAACCAAAATTCAAAAACAAGACAATAAGGGGCCAGGGAGATGGCTCAGTTGAATAAGTGTTTCCCTGGCAAGGGCAAGGACCTGAGCTCAATCCCAGGTTCTGCCAAAAAAAAAAAAAGCAAGACTATAGGAAAATAACAGTGATTAATACATTGCATATTGTTATCTTTAGTTACTCAGAGTATAAGATATAGGCACTTAATTGTCCAAATAATCCTTTTTTTGTCCAAATAGTAGTAACACAAACCAGGGCCAGGGAGATAGCTCAGTGGCATGAGCACCTGCCTATGAGTTTGATCCCTAGTATCCCTTCACAATGTGTATATATATATATATATATATATATATATATATATATATATATACTTTTCAATTAATTAAAATAAATTAGTAGTATAACTATCTTAACTGTCTTACTGTCTTGTATATATATTTTTTCTCTCTCTCTTTTTTTTTTTTTGGCAGAA
>PVKA01037062.1:0-12269 GCA_004027165.1 Ctenomys sociabilis | reverse complement strand
GGAGAAGCATGTGAGGAGAGCTCTGAGGTGGGGGCTCTTCGACCAGGGAAACTGTATGCGGTCGTGGGGTTGGGAAATAATCTGGAGAAAGGCCTGAATGCACGGAAGGACCCTTGGAGAACAGAGAAGGCCCGCGGCGAGACCCGGCAGGTGGCAGGGGGCGGGCTCCAGGTGTCTCGGAGGGGGGGGCGACACAGATGGGCCTGGAGCTCCCGCATGTCGGGGGCGGGGGCTCAGCCCGGCTGGGCTGGACTAAGCTAATATCTCCTGGGAGAAGGCGCCAGAGCCGGGCTGTAAGCTCCGCCCAGCCGGGCCTGACGCTGGGGCGAGGGTCAGGGGGTGGTGGGTTGGGGATTAGTCTTGGGATTCCCCCGGGGGAGGCCAGGGAGCCGGAGTAGTGGCACCGGAGCATGCGCGGAGGTGGCAGCTGGAAGGGGCTGCCCGACGTGGTGGGGGCGTGGCTGCCTGAATACCCTCGTCCCTCCCCCGCCGCGTTTGGGCTTGGAAAATGGAGCATTATGTGTGAGGTTAGGCTCGCGGAGCACAGGTGGAAATCCACCCCCTCTTCTGTCTTAGGGGCTTGAAGCCACCCAGTTACACTTGGCCAAGAACTGGTTGAGGGAAATTGCCAATGTGTCTTTTTCTGCCACAGGAGGAGAGACTGGGACCAAAGCCATGTTTGGGGGGCGGGAACTCCCTGAAGATAGAGGCCTTAGAAAAAGGTGTTGGTTACTGAGGAACCAAAGACAAGACTAAGTCTGTCTGGTTTGCAAGTTTCTGGTTCTATTCCGAGTAGAGATGGAAGCTTTTAATCCAAGCAGAATGACTTTTGTCTTTGAATTGTCTCCTGCTGAAGTTACAGCCTAATCTCTTCATGTCTTAATTTTTTTATGGCTCCTGTCTCCCAGTAGGTATCTTTACTTTTTCATCTTTACCCCTCCCCCCAACTGGAATGGGCATGTCATTAGAGCGAAGGTTGCCAAGTTAGCCTGATACAAATAAGTTCGTGTGTGTATGTGTGTGTGTGTTGTATATGTATGGGGGAACTTGTAGTATTGGCTCTGGTAAGTCACAGGTAATAGCCCTACTTTCTTCTTATTCACAGCTAGTAAGGAGAAAGGGAGCTAAGAACAGGAAAAACTGAGGCAGGCCTGCTCAAATATTGATGGGTTGTGGGGTGGTAGAACCTCTGGTATCTTAGATCTCTTACCCGTGATGAATGGAGTGGTGTACATGGAGGAATCCTTTGGTCATCTCTTTCTACCCCTTTCATTTGGTCTGGGTACAGGAATAGGATTTCTGTTTGGGATATAAATTTCGTTACTTTTTTGTTGGAATAATCTTTGTCTTTCCAATCAGACCTAATACCCCTCCTCTACAAGAATGGCAAACAAGTCTTTAAGTCTTGCCATGAGTGATCCATAAATACTGAGCAACTACTTTTCCTCAAACAAAAAAAGCTTATCAGGAGGTTTAGTGGCATGTGTTGTGATCATAGCACTTTGATAACCTGAAGCAGCAGGATCACAAGTTTGAACCCAGCCTGGGCAACTTAGTGAGACACTGTCTCAAAATTAAAAAGGGCTGGAAGTATAGCTCAATGGGGATCAGTTCTCAGTAAGTACAAAACAACTAAAACACCAAGCAAAACAAAAAACTTTACAGGTTGTGCAGATCCTAAGATAAGATTGCACAGATCAGCTGACTGGAGTACCAGCCACTCTCTCACTCCATTCCTGCAACTCAGTTTTCTGGGCTGGAGATGTTTTGTGACAACCTGTGCACTAGAACAGAGTGGATGGTGGTGTGTTTCTCAAATCCCAGCACTTGTCTATAATCCCAGTGCTCAGGAGGCGGAGGAAGGAAGATTACTTTGAGTTCAAGGCCAGTCTGGGCTACAAAATGGGTTCAAGACCAGCCCAAACTGCATATGGAAAACCTGTCTAAAAAAAGACAAAAACAAAGCAAAACAATAGAGTGGGTAGGTCATTGAAGATAGATGGATTGCTTCCAGGTGGTGGTGCCTTTTCCCAACTAAAGATGTTATCCTGATGAATTCCTGATGGGGTGGAGTGATGAAAAATCCTTTTTTGTTACAAGAAATAATCTTCTAAGGGAGGTGCTAAGAGTCTGGTGTCTGGAGTTAGCAGTATCTAGTGGGACATGCTTTGCCTCATCGCAGTATGCGATTAAACTTCAGTCTGGAAGCTTCTTTTTTTTTTTTTTGTACTGGAGATTGAATTGAAGACCTTGTACTTAACATTATCAGGCAGGTACTTCTGATGGATACTCCATAATTGCCTTCTTATTCTGCTGGGATGATCATTCTCTTAGAATGCAAAGCTAAGACATTGTTACTTGTGTCCAGGTGTGTCTTCTTTGCACATCTGTGTTCCAGTCATATGTACTGGACTAGGAGCTCTTTGAAGGGAGAAATAGTATTTGGCATACTGTATCTATGCAGTCAGTAAGTGCCTACTGCGTAAGTCCTGACACAAAATACATGTTTGTTAATTGAAACAAATCACATTTCATCTGAACATATGGTTAAGCTCATGTGTGTGTATTGAATAATTTATATGTACTCACGCAGATATTTAATAATTTTGAGACAAGTCTCATTTTGGAGAGATTGGTCTCTCTTGTCTTTGCATACCCACCACCTAACCTAACTTTTGAGTTCAAGTCTTTTGAATAGGCACTGTAGCTCCTTGGGAGGTGTGTGGGCTTCTGGAAGGGAATCCTGAGGCAGTGTTGTTTCTTTTCCTTCTCAGGACTGGGTAGGGATGGGGGAGGGGGAGTGTCCTATTCAGGGCCCCTCCCTCCTGCTTTTGTCTGCAGGGGAGGGCCCCGCCCCTTCCCCCTAGGCCAGAGCTTTGTCCTCAGTGCTGGGGCCCTCATCTGCATCACAAAGTGGCCGTCTGTCCCTGTCTGGATCTGAAGGGAAGTGTCTCCCTTTTCTCAGACTATAAGGTGGGGGCAGGGTGGGGCTAGAGAGGGGAGAGACATTGTACAGCTGTGAAGCTTTTGGAGGATAGAACAAGAGATTCTCTTCCTCCTGCATAGCTTGGTTTGGGAGGAAGTAGGAGTGTAGGCTCCCCTGTTTTCCCAAAACCTCCTTTGAAGAGGATGATGGTCCAAAACTGAGTCTGGTGTGTTGTCCTATTTCTAGGGAAGAGAAGGCTTTGAGGCTGTTTCTCTCATCCCCCATCATTGCTACCCAGCCCCTGGCTGTAGGGGGATGTCTTTCTTTCAAGACCCCAACTGACTGCAGCCTAGGAGGCTAGGGAGGTGAATGGAATCTAAGAACTTGGGGAGGAGAAAGGTGTCTTTTTCTATCCATACTCCTAAAGATGCAAGTCCCTTGCAAGGGTTATGATGGTTTCTAGGCAGTTGCAGGTATTCATGTTTGTGTGTTCTAGTGCTGTCTGTGGATATTGTTTGTTCCTTCATTTCATATCTGTATACTGAGTATGGCTGTGTGTGCCGACTCTGAAGATTCAGCAGTGACCAGGGCATATGTGGTCTTTACCTTTGAAGAACCTAGCTGTGGGCAGTGAGGGTAAGATAGACTGAAAATCTAGGCTATGTTTGGATGTGTGTGACAGGGATGTGTGTTTATATCTGCCTTTGACCTTGTGTGACACTTTTGTCCAGCTCTTTCTGGGATAAGTGGCCAGGTGTGAAGTACTAGCCCTCCACCTCCGCACCTAGCTGAGTTCTGAGCGCCTTTTCCCTCCAGCCTGGACCTCCGTTTCACTGTCCACGGAATGGGGCTGGACTTGACAGGTGGTTAGAGGGAGACGGCAAATCTGGGAGGTTTGCCTGCCCACAAACTGCTCTGACCTCTTCCTGACCCCCCAGCTGAAGATGTGCCCCATTCCCCCAGGCTTTCTGACTGTGTACACAGAACTCTGTAAATGGGAGGTTCTGGGCTGTTTTATCCTTCTCTCCTCCCACCTGGGCTGGTCCTCTTCTGGCAAGAACAATAGTAGCTGAGGACAAAGGCTTCTCTCTAAGCTGTTTTCCTTTTTTCCTCTCTCCCCAAACTAAAAAATAAGCCTGGGGGCAGCAACCCCGCTGGCCCAGCCCTATCCCTTTCCCAAGGGCCCCCTCTGTCTTGAAATTGATCCCTTTTACTGTCTGGACCCTCTATGGGAGGATTTGTGGGGCATGGAAAGAATCTTGTATTCTCTTTCCCAGAGCTAGTGTCTCTTCCTTCTCTGGCATTCTGATCGCTGCCCATCTTTCCCAAGGCCCCTAATTCTTTATTCATTGGAACGTTTTCATTGTCTCCTCAGTTACAGCTTTTTTCCCCTTCTGCCCTATTGCCCAACTCTAACCTATCTTGCCCTCTTCTTTAGTTAAAGCCTCTCCTCCTCTCCTTGGCCAATTCAAGCCCTTTTCTGTTACAGTCTTTAGTTCTGTCCTTTGCTCTGGCCCCTTATTTCAGCCTCTCTGCCTAGTCTCTAAACATTATCCTTTTAGTTTTTCTCCAGTTTTAGCTATTCGTTGGCTTTAATTCTGTCTCAAACATTGCTTCCACTCTCCCAACCTGGCCTTTATTTTCACCCTTTGGTACTGGGGATTGAACCGAGGGCCATTATTACACTTGAGTTCCATCCCCAGCCTTTTTATTTTTATTTTTTGAAATAGGGTATCACTGAGTCACCCAGGCAGGGCTCTAACTCACTGTCTTCCTCCTGCCTCACCCCTCCAGAGTGCTGGGATTACAGGCATGTGTCGCTCTGCCTGGCTCCAACATGGTCTTCTTTGGCTCTACCTCCATATGCACTCCAGAGGAACATCAAGATGATGGCAGTTTTGTGTTCAGGATAGTGATGAAGGAAATAAGCATTTAGCTGGCGGAGTAGAGTATTTTCAGACTGCTAGATACCTGGTCCATATAGGTACCTTCATTTTGTAGAAGGAAGAAAGGCTTTTGTTAATGAAAAGTGAGATTTACTCCTTCACTTAACATATAATACGAATTTACTACTTGTTGAGTTTAAAATGGGCAGTTTTCTAACTGAAGAGAGGTTTAAAAATAAAACAACCCACCCAAATGCATTAGGTGGGAATGTGTGAGCTAGTGAAAGCCCTCAGTTGGGCTGGGAAGAGGAAAGAGGCTTCTCCTATCTGCTTCTGGTGCTGTTTTGAGAGGCCTTGTGCCTTCTCTGATCTGCAGTTAGGAGATTGCCAGGCTCTGTCCTCATTGGTTTCTTTTGTCTTCTAGCTGCGGGCGCCTATCTGCCCCCCCTGCAGCAGGTGTTCCAAGCACCTCGTCGGCCTGGGATTGGCACTGTGGGGAAACCAATCAAGCTCCTGGCAAATTACTTTGAGGTGGACATTCCTAAAATTGACGTCTACCACTACGAAGTGGACATCAAACCAGATAAGTGCCCCCGCAGGGTCAACCGGTAAGTGACACCCATATATGCCATCAAGTCCAGGAGACATCGCTTTCCTATCTTTTGAAAGAGGAGTCTAAAAGGTAAACTGGGCATAGTGGTGCATACCTGTAATCCCAGCACTGGAGAGGCTGCAACAGAATCACTACAAGTCTGATCTGCATAGTGATACCCTGTATCCAATTTAGAAAAAAAAAAGGTAAAAGAGAAACTAGTAGAGGTTGTTATAACCAAATCTGAGGAAACTTTTGAGGAAGAGATGCCAGGCAAAGGAAAATATTTATGAGGAGATGATTGGTTGTCAGAGAAATTTCAGTAGCATAGTTGGACTAGTTAACCTGTGGTGGGTGAGTAAAGTATAATCGGAAGGTAATATTATAACAGTGAGAGCAGATGGCTTTTTCCAAATACTTTGGCAGTGAAAGGAGGAGAGAACATGTTGGCTAGAGGAGACCACCTAAAGTGCTTCACACATTCCAGGACTTGTTGAAATGAATGAAGTTTTTGTGAGACACAGGTGTTTATGGATGTAGGAGAAAGGTAGTAAAGGAGAGGTTAGAGATGGGCTATATTCTTGCCGAGGTAGGAGAACACTGTAGAATGTATAGTTAGAGGAATTAGCTTTATTTTACTTATTTATATATTTTTATGTATTTTAGTACAGGGACTGTAGGGTCTCATTACACAGATTGGATTTATAGCGATCCACCTGTTTTCAGCCTCCCAAGTGCTGGGATTACAGGTGCACCACCATTCCCAGTCTCAGTCTCCATCTCAGCACGCCCTAGGGGCAGTGCCGGCATGGCATGCTGGGAATCAAGAAAAATTAGCTTTAGCAAAAGTAATATTTCTAGGGACAGCAAGCTAGCTCAGGGGACTAAGTGCCTGCTTAGGCAAGAGCAGGGACTGGGGTTCAATCCCTAATACCACATGCTACACCGACCCTATCCCTGAGCCAGCAACAGAGTCTGAGCATGGTGATGCACCCTTATAACCCCAGTGCTGGGAGGTGTGAAAACAAAACAGGAGGATCACTACATCTGAATTGTATAGTGAGACCCTCCACAAAATACATAAAAATAAATACTAAAAAAAGTAATATCTCTTTCTAAAATTATTTTATTACTTGAACATCATATGCACAATATAAAAAAATAAAAGAATTACAAAACAAACAGTAGTAATGTGGTCCACAGAGGCATTAATTATTCTTGAGTATGTTTTCAGATATTTTTCTGTGCCTATGCAAATGTTTATGCTTATATGATATTTTTAAAACACAGAATCTGAATTTTTTGTGTCCTGTTCTATCCCTTGCATTTTTCTTTCTTTCTCTCTTTTTCTTTTCGTTCTTTCTTTTTTTTTTTTTTGTATTTAGTATAAGGCCTCACTACACAGATCGGACTCGTAGTGAATCTCCTGTTTTCAGCCTTCCAAGAGCTGGGATTACAGGTGCATGCCATCAGGCCCAGTCTCAGTCACTGTCTTAGCACGTCCCTGGGGCAGGACTGATATGGCTCACCATGGATTGAACCTTAGTCCTTGCATCTACCTAAGCAGGTGCTTTAATCCCCTAAGCTATCTGGCTGGCCCCCTCTTGCATTTTTCTACTAAACCATATGTTTTGGAAAGTAGTACATAAGAATGCTGTAGGTTCTGCCTCTTTGCTTTAATTTATTGTTATTATTAGCTTTTGTTCTGTGCTATAGATTTCAACCCAGGACTTAGCATATACTAGACATACTATCTACCACTGTGCTATGACCCTAACCTGCCTCATTCTTTTGTATAGCTCTATAGATATGCCATTGAATGTCTATATTTAACTTATTCCATAGATCTATTGAGGAAGATTTAGGTTGATTTTTAAACTACTACAGAAATGAAACTGTGTTGAATAGTCTGTATACATATTTACATTCCAGTATGAGTATATCTGCATGGTAAATTCTTTAGAGTGGAATTATTAGCACAATACATTTTAAAGTATTGAGATAGTGTAAGTTTTTGTCCCATCAACAGAGTAGGATATTCTTGTTCTTTATACCTGGACTGGATTTTTTTTTCTTGGTAGTCTGATAAGCAGATAAATATATCCTGGTCTAATTTAAAGTTGTATTTCCCTAGTGATGATGAATGTATTTTCATATTTAAATATATACTACAGGAGGGGCATTGCATATGGGAGAGGAAAGGGGGAAGAAAAAATGTATATATATCCATATGTTGATATATATGTCCTGGAACTCAAGGATGGCCTTGCCTACTATTATCTGCTCTTTTCAAAGATATTAGAGCTGCTCTTTGATAGAAAGTAGGAATGGCTTCTGGAGTTAGGGGAAAGAGTAGAGACATGAAAAATATTTCAAGGTAGCACTGAGCCTAATTGGGATTGAGACCATGTATGTGTTTAAGTTGCTCCTAATGTACTCTGTGTGTGAGTGTGTGTGTGTGTGTGTGTGTGTGTGTGTGTATGTGTATATGTGTGTGTTACTGGGTATTGAACCTAGAGCCTTGTGCTTGTTAGTTATTAGAAAGCACTTTATTTTAAAATAATGTCTCAGGCTGAGGATTTGTCTCAGTGGTACAGCGCCTGCCTAGCAAAGCTTGAAGCCCTGTGTTTGATTCCTAGTACAAAAAAAAAGAAAATAGTTTTTAAAAAAAGACTTAAATAAGGTCTCACAAAATTGTTCAGGCTGGGTCGAGCATGGTGGTGCAGGCCTGTAATCTCAGCACTCAGGAGGCTGAGGCAGGAGGATTGTTGAGTTCGAGACCAGCCTGAGCTACAAAGTGAGCTTAAGGCCAGCCTGAACCGCATAGTGAGACCCTGTCTCAAAAAGACAAAAAAAATAAAAAAGAAAAATTGTTCAGGCTGACCTTAACTTGTGGTCCTCTGTCTACAGCCACCTGAGTCCCTGGGATTATAGTCTTATTTCTAACACACTCAGCCCTAATATGCCATTTTGAGTATTTTATGTTGTAATACTGAAGAGTTTTGATTTAGAAATTAGATAGGTTAGATACTTGGATGGGCTGGGATTTTGAAAGAATGATAGATGCTCTGGATCTGAGCAGCAGAAGACAAGAAGTGAAATCGAGAAATAGATGATAGATAGTATAAAGAAAATAGGGATTTAGAGAAATGAGGATTCTCTACAGTTTGTTCATATTTCAGTTCAGATCTGTTTCCTTTGTCATTTTTTTGCTTACTAGATGGGGGATTGGGAGGGGTGCAGCCTGTGTTCTAGATAGACCCTGGAATCAAGCTTTTCTCTCTTCAGATTCCCTTTTTCTCAGAAGGCATTCATACCCAACATTGCAGGTCCCTTAGAGCTTTGGTGATCTTAGGACCAGCAACATCTGAATGGAAATAAGGGAGGATGTTAGAAATGCAGAGTTTTAGGCTGCATGCTAAACCTGCTGAATCAGAAGCACATTTTAATAAAACCACCAGGTTATTTTATAGGAATGTTGATGTTTGAGACACATCGCTATAGAGTAGATGTTAGGAGTGAATATAGCAGAAGAGACATTTCATGGAGTTACTTTTAAAAGCTTGCAGTTGTAGTCTATCAGCTTTCATAATTCATTTTCCTATCCTCTACAGAGAAGTGGTGGAATACATGGTCCAGCATTTCAAGCCTCAGATCTTTGGTGATCGAAAGCCTGTGTATGATGGAAAGAAGAACATTTATACTGTTACTGCCCTGCCCATTGGCAATGAACGGGTAAGGTTGGGAGTTACGTTAGGCTTGTGTCAGGGTTCTGGAATGGAACAGAGCTGCTATAAGCTATCTGGAGTCAGTATTCCAGAGATCCTTTTTTTGTTTTGTGCTGAGAAAGTATGTTTTAGGATTAGAAGTGGATAGATGTTGTTGTTTATTTAGCCTGTTGGGTGTCCCTTAAACAAACTGAGGATAGACATAAAACAGACCTAAAGAAAATCCTGTTAGGTGAGAGGGATAGAATTGGTGATCCAAAGTAACTAGACACTAAGGAGCTGGAATTACTCTTGGGTCTTTATTGTGAACCCTTACAGATTTTAAGGAGCAGATTCTTGACAAGATTATGGAAGGGAGTGATATTTGGGACAGGGCATGAAATACTGGTCTGTGGAAAAGTTACGAGTTTTTCACTTCTTTCTCTTATCCTCCCTAAGGTTGACTTTGAGGTGACAATCCCTGGGGAGGGAAAAGATCGAATTTTTAAGGTCTCCATCAAGTGGCTAGCCATTGTGAGCTGGCGTATGCTGCATGAAGCTCTGGTCAGTGGCCAGATTCCTGTTCCCTTGGAGTCTGTGCAAGCCCTGGATGTGGCCATGAGGCATCTGGCATCCATGAGGTACTGGATGTAGTTAGTGTATGGGCTACTACTAGTGTTGGCAGAATTGCTGGGGGCGGCAGGGAGTGCATGCATTCAGATCTTATGGTGTGCCATTGCAAAAAAAAATTGTTTTTGAAGCCCTATCATATGCCAGGCAAGTATGCATAGATATTTAGATGGTATAAGGCCTTGGCCATGTCCTTAGATACCTTTTGACTTCACCCCATCTGTGCCTGCAGGGCAGAGAAAAAGTAGAGAGTTGCACAAGGTCAGTCATATAACCAGTAAAGGATCAGAGCTGGCATTAAAGCCCTGGTGTCCTGCCTTCCAGGCCAGGGCTCCTCCGTGCCCAGGATGCCTCACAGGGTGGGGGCCTGTGCCCGAGGGACCAGTTCTCTGCCTGTCCCTGCCAGGTACACCCCTGTGGGCCGCTCCTTCTTCTCACCGCCTGAGGGCTACTACCACCCGCTGGGGGGTGGGCGCGAGGTCTGGTTCGGCTTTCACCAGTCTGTGCGCCCTGCCATGTGGAAGATGATGCTCAACATTGATGGTGAGTGGGGAGAGCCGTGGAGCCAGGGGCACCCCAAATCCAATAGCCACACTGCCAGCCTCACCCCTCCCAGCTCTGCAACCACACTCCTGGTCTTAATTCCTACAGTCCTGGCACCCCTTGTCCCCTATCCCAGTCCCCTAGAAGAAAGGTATAAATTGATATTCCTCCATTTATTCTGGAAGCCATAATCTGAGCTGAACTGAGCTGTCTTACCTGTCCCTACAGTCTCAGCCACTGCCTTCTACAAGGCACAGCCAGTGATTGAGTTCATGTGTGAGGTGCTGGACATCAGGAACATAGATGAGCAGCCCAAGCCTCTCACGGATTCCCAGCGTGTTCGCTTTACTAAGGAGATCAAGGGTGAGGACCAAACCAGGTGGGAAAGGAAAGCAGTGCTACTTTCTCTTTAGTCCTAAGGGGAAATCTTCTTGGGAGAGGCCACGCCTGGGCACATGAGCAGCTTACTCCATCCATAACAAGTAGTGTGTCTGTCTCAGGCCTAAAGGTAGAAGTCACCCACTGTGGACAGATGAAGAGGAAATACCGCGTGTGTAATGTTACCCGACGCCCTGCTAGCCACCAGACGTAAGTTGGCAGGGTTGCTGAGCACTATTCTCTTAGGGAAGAGGGCTGAGATTTCAAACACAGTTCCCCTGACCTCTTTTTTGCCACAATCTTGAGAGTGAACCTTGTGCTGGCCCTGTTTTTGAAAATAACCTGTGGGAATTTCTTTCCTCAACCTTCCCATATCTATTGATTGTCTGTAGTTTTCCCTTGTCAGTGATCTTTCCTCCTTGGACCTTTACTATGCAATAGGCATGTTCCACTGATTTTATTGATATAGTTATGTAAACATTAGAATCTTTGAATCTTTTTGTCTTCCTAAAAAAAGAAAGCCAGTTTCCTGGGTTTAATCGTGGGAAAACTCACTAATTCCATCTTCCTTCTTAGCTCTGGGCCATGCTAGACTGAATACCTAGCCTTTGTTAGATTTTTTTTTTTTTTTTTTTTTGCAGAACTGGGGATTGAACTCCTTCCCTTGTGCTTGCCAGGGAAGTGCTTATTCCACTGAGCCATCTCCCCAGCCTCCTTTGTTAGGTTTTATGCTTAATGGTAGAAATACACAAGTCTGGTATTGTCCTAACTGTGGTGGGCCTTGCCAGTCAAATCTTCAGCTTTTCTCTGTATTGCCTGCTTTCCCATGAGTGGCAGTGGACAAAGAGGTTGAGTAGGACAAAGACAGAAGTCTGAGGCTTTCCACAGTTGTGGGGCTGCAGAGGCAGGATTGAATGCTGGCTGAAGACATCTTCCTTTCCTCCAAACAGGTTTCCCTTACAGCTTGAGAGTGGACAGACTGTGGAATGCACAGTGGCACAATATTTCAAGCAGAAATACAACCTTCAGCTCAAGTATCCCCACCTTCCATGCCTGCAAGTTGGCCAGGAACAAAAGCATACGTACCTGCCTCTTGAGGTGAGGCTGCCAAGCATGGCTGGGCTTGGAAACAGGCGCTGTGCAAGGACACTGACCATCCAAGGTCTGCTGATTCATTTGTAGTCTCACTCATTTTGAAATTTGGAAAATGGACATTCTGAGAGGGTCTGAAGTAGTCTCCTGTGAACTGTAGGGCTCACTGTTAAGTGTTCAATTCTTATCTCCAGTTCTGTTTTTATGTTCTTCCATGGCTACTAGGGTAGATTTATTTACCCTAGAAGGGTAAGATTTATTTACTGTTTAAAAAATTACTTCATTCAGGACAGAGATTTCAAATCCTCACGTTCGTATTTGCTTCATTTCTCTTTTTCTGCTATCTGTTATTAAGAATCGTATTTGACCTGGAGATACAAGTGTACCTTATTGTAAAAGAAATGGAGATGAATATTACCTATTGTGTAAATTCTGTTTCCTCAATGGTTAATATGTTTTTTTGGAAAAAAAATTTTAGGGGCCAGGGAGATGGCTCTGTAGAATAAATGCTTCCC
>PVKA01037061.1:0-21296 GCA_004027165.1 Ctenomys sociabilis | reverse complement strand
TCTTTGAATAACTCACTATGGTTGCAGAATGCTGGACTGTGTTGGATTGTGGTGTCGAGTTCAAGCACCTAAGTTAGTTGAATGTCAATGGAGTGCCCACTTTTGACAGGTGTAGACAAAGGAAGGGTTGTAGAAAGAAAAAATCATGATGTGTGTGTATAGACAGTACAGTTGGGATAGATAACGCTGTGCTTCTACAGAATTCTATGAGAGGCAAGATCTGCACTAATGGTGGTTGGACAGGATATTATGTCGGCTTTTAGTACTATGGTCATCCACTCGGTAAATAATTATTGAATTTTTGATATAATTCAGGTATAAAAAATAAGATAAGTAAGCAACTACACTCTTAATTCACTGATAACGAGATATCTGCTAAAATAATATCTGTAAATATAATATCATGTATGCACCTTGTACAATACCAAAACGTTATGAAAACAGTTTGCAATGTATTAATTCATCGAATCTGTATGGTTAAGGTGTCTTGAAAAAAAAAAAAATAATAATAATTTTAAGGTGCCACTTAGGCACTTATTTAATGGTAATAAATGCAATAAAATTAACTCAGCTATTTTCCACTTGAAAAAAGCATTCTATATATAATTTCTAATTACATATAATCTTTTATCAAAAACATTTTTTTAGACTTCTGCCTCTGCATGCACCCACCCTGAACCAGCAGGCACCTGGTAGGCTGAAACAACAAAGTTCAGCTTCTTCACTACCTCAGACACCATCAAAAACCCACAAACACCACTTCCACACAGTTCCCCTTTCTCCAAGAGACTGAGCTTTGACCCATGCCATGGGATAATGAGATCCAGGATGATGAGGTCCAGGTGGTTCTAGGATACTACAAAGGTCAGTGAATCAGCAAGTTATTTCAGATGTACATAAAGAAATATATTATCTGCACTGAGAAAGTGCAGCATGAGAAGGCTAACAATGCAACCATCCATCCACATGGGCAAGGTGGCCATCCTTGTGACTACCTGTCACCAAAAAGGTGATTATGACCAGGCTAAAACTGGACAAAAACAGAAAAAAAAATCTTGAATGCAAAGCCAAGTCTGGACAAGCTGGAAAAGAGAAAGGCAAATACAAGGACAACATCATTAAGAAAATGCAGGAGTGAATATAATCTGTCCTGCAATCATGGTTTAATTATAGATGTCTAGCCTAGCACCCGCTTCTCTGGAACTTTTCTTCAGGATTGTCTCTGGAATGCTTCATCACCTTCTGTTTTGTTAATGACTTTTGCTTCTATAAATCCACTTTTGCAATTCTGATTAATAGCATTATGAGTAAAATCAGAGCCTTCACTCCCAAAAAAAAGTTTTTTCATATTACCTTATGGCATCTTTTCAATAAAACTAATAGACATGATGCACAGCTATAATCCCAGCACTCTGGAGGCTGAGGCAGGAAGAGTGCAGCCATTTTCAAGCCGGCCTGAGCTACAAATAGGTTTCAAAATTAGCCTGCACTACACAGTGAGACTGTCTCAAAAAACCAAAAATAAAAAATCTACTTCAAAATAAAACTAGGTTAGGGATATAGTTCAGTGATAAAAGGCCTGGGTTTGATTCCCATCACGACCAAAAAACATAATAATACAATAAACTAAATGTAAGTTATATTTCGAATGCTAAAAAATATGGAAATTCCTTAATTGGCCATAATACATGAATGAATAGCTCTCAAAAACACAGCATCTAAACATGTCATGTTTCATCAACTACACTACTTTTTAAATGTGCCCCTTATATCTTCTATTACAAATTCATTCTAATCCAGTAACAAGAAATATGACCAAATATAACCACATAGTTTGATAATATCTGAAACAGTACTAAAATATGCCTTGTTTGTTTATAAACAAGTTACTTATACCCAGAAAGTAAGTAGAATCATTTACAAAAATTATATATAATTAACACTGGTGGATTTCAGGACATTTATATTTTAACAGAATGAATTGCTTATAAGTAAATCAGAGTTAGAGCTAGAGGCAGTTTGCTTCAGTTACCTGAAATTAGAACAGCAGGCTCATTAAATATATATAAACCAGTGATGCAGAGATACTGCACCATATTGATGGAGCTCTCATTAATTTTCAATGATATAGTCACTGTTATATTTGTGCTCTAAAGAAAATGACGTATACAATTATTTGTGTTCATTTCAAAATGATTTTTACATAGTTCAATTTAGTAAATAAGCAAAAAACTTAATATTCCAAAACATTTCTCAAGAAGCCATTATTTCCTTGTCTTTTGTCGAGAATTCATATATTCATTAGTACAGATATAAATCTATAAAAGGTACACATATAGATATAAAACATGAAAACTAAAAATACCATAAATTATCCTCCAAACAATTTCATCTCACAAACAATTCATTTATGTTTCCTAACTGACATCTAAATATAACTCAAGAACAAGTACTAGCCAGGAATGGTGGCACATACCTATGACCCTAACACTCTGGTAGGCTGAGGCAGAAATCACAAGTTCAAGCACAGCCTTAAATTTGGGCACTCTGACAACATAGCAAGACTGTTGCAAAATTTAAAACAAAAGAAATGTAAGTATCATTAAAAAGTACTATGGTGGGGGCAGAGAAATAGCTCAGGAAATTAAGTGCTTGCTTAGCAAGCTCAAAGGCCTGAGTTCAATCCCCAGCTCCACCAAAAAAAAAAAAAAAAAAAAAAAAAAAATTACTATGATGTTTATAGCTCCTCATTTGTCAATAATAAAGATTTGGCAAAATATAGCAATACAAAAAAAAAAAAATGATGACTGAAGGTTTAAATTTTTTTCTAACCTGACATCCTAGAAACTGAAATACAAAGAAAAACTTGTTCTCTAAGGATATCAAACTGATTTTGATAACTTTGTATTTTCATTTTATTTATAAAAAATGGTTAAGCTAGCTTTAATGTGGTCTTCATGTAGTTTTTACTAATGTAAAAGTGTTTTAGTGCTTCCTGGTTGTACTGGGTAGCATGCAGATAAGATTTTTAACTGGATATTCCTTTTTAGTCGGGGGTGAAACCAGGTATTGAACTCAGGCCCTTGCATTTGCCAAGCAAGCAATATTCTAATAAGTTATGTCCCCAGCCCTTAACTGGATATTCTTGAATTGCTTTTACAATAAACCAATTTTATACCTTTAATTTCAAAAAAAAAGTGGTTAAGCTGAAACCTTAATTAAAACTTTATTCAGTATATTTAATCAAAGTTTCACTAATTCCTGTGATTTATACCAAAAAAAAAAAAAAAAAAAAACGAAACTAGGATTAAAGTTCCAAAAAGAAAGGTGGGTGTAGAATAAAGAAAGACAAAATTCGTTTCAATTTTAAAGTAACAAAGTCTTTCAACTTCCTACCAATCCTTTCAAGAAAATAAACAGTAGTTGTAGCCTGTATCTTTGTACAACCTTCCAGCGAAAGCCTAAGAGCCAACTCAGACTTCCGTAAAGGGCCCAACATTTAAAACTTTCCTCTTCAGTGACTGCTTTGGACAAAACCACTTATCCCATTGAAACCATGTGAACAATTGTTCCCTCGATGCAAACTTTGCAAAATCTTTATCAGCTTCAAATGAACCCACCAAATGATTTGATTCCTCAAAAGTCTTTTTCCTAAATCATCAATCAGATTGGACATGACTAGGCTGCAGGATCTTGGAGTTTTATTTTTATGTTTCTTCAACAAACAACATTTTAAATGGATTATTTAACAAAAGCATGAATACTTTCATACTGTACTTAGCACTGTTAAACTAATGGAGACAGAAAACCACATCTACCACTTTTGTCATAAGCCTAGCACAGTGCTTTTAAAACTCTGAGCACAAGAACGATCTAAATGGTTAATATACAATATGGGCCCTTCCCAGAAAAGACCTATGGACATTCTAAAAAATGTATATTTTTATATAAGCATCCCACATGATTCTTAGGATAACACAAGTTTGAGAACCAATGGCCTAGATACTAAGTAAATGACAAAGAATGCAAAAATATTAAACACCAAAAATTAATGTTAATGTTAATTCTTATGTTTTTCCTTTGAAAACAGACTTAATGCAGATAAAGCTTAAAGAAAATACTTTAAAATCTCTAGGGTTAGTTTTCATTCAGTTATTCTACATATATTATCTTAGAGCCTAGAGCTAAATCAATAGGAAGCAAATTGCCAAAAGATTCCTAAACTCAACCTAAAAAAGCATAATTTTTTGCAGTTATAATACTGAAAATAACTGTAGCTGAGAGTAGCTTTACTTTTAAGTTTACTTGAACTGTGCCTCAACTAATGCAGTAAGTCTCTGAGGTATACACTAGTAGTAAATCCACTGGACAGACAACAAAACAAAATCTTTCTTTTTTTCAATCTGATTTGTTTTTAATTAAGTATTATGGTCACATACAAATCTGTGCTCACGTTGTACCTTCCTCACCATAACTCTTCTCACAGTGCTGACAGGAAGCACCACGACCAATCACACATACAGCAGCAGTAGCTTAGTCTTGTTTCTAAATAGCTGTTTAAATACTACCCTGAACAGTAACTCAGTCTGATTTAAAGAATTCAAAAGTAAAGTTTAATGTGCTGTTATATGATGCAGATCAACTATAAAATGTGAGAAATGTTAAATATCCTTTGTTTGGTATTATACATACACCACACTAAAATGCCTTTCAATAAGTAAAAGGCAGCACTATTTAGATACAGGGAATTCTAATTAAATTGGCATAGTCAAGACCAAACATACAGACATAGCTTCTTTTCCTCAACCACTCCCTTTAACATGCTAATAAACACAAAATGAAACAGGGGTGTCTTGCTTGGTTTTGAGACAATGAAAGATTCTCCCAGTATTTAAACATATTCACATAACCAGTTATACAAATCTAAATATAAACCAACCTTCAGTAGTTTTGAGATGAAAGTCTCAATCTTTGTGAAGTGAAACATTACTAATCAAGTCCAACCTTGTATTTAGAAGGGAAAACAGGACAGTAGTTACTGAACTGGAATTACTATCAAAACTTAAAAAAAAAAAAAAATATATATATATATATATATATATATATATATATATATATATATGTATATATCCATTTAACCACAAGTTAATTTTATTTAAAGCAGGACTGTCCAACAAAAATACTGTCAGCCACTCATGATCTGAATTCTGGTGTATGAGATCTATTAAATTATGGTACATATACAAAAGCCATGAGACACTTCTGCTTTGTAACAAATAAAGCAGTGTCCATTACTCATTAGTAGCCTTTCTGACGTAAACTATTAAGACTCCCCTTTCTCCCTTCTGCGTGATGCCAGCAAAGCTCATTTTTGTTCCAGGGATGTACTTCTTGGGATTCTCCAAATATTCCATCAATGTATCCTCTTCCTAGGTGATACCTTTGTTCTTGTTGGCATCTGTGTAAGAGAATCCAACAGCCTGACCTGTCTTCCATCCAAAGAAACCATGGAGATTTGGCCCAGTCTTGTGCTTGCCACCCTTCTCAACAGTGTGGCACTGGGCACACTTCTGTACAAAAATTTTCTTGCCTTTCTCAACATCATCCATTTTTTTTGTCTTTTTGAGACAGGGTCTCACTATGCAGTTCAGGCTGGCCTTAAGCTCACTTTGTAGCTCAAGCTGGTCTCGAACTCACAACAATCCTCCTGTCTCAGCCTCCCAAGTGCTAGAATTACAGGCATGCGCCACCACGCCCGGCAACATCATCCATTTTTAAACCTGCTGCAGCTTCCATGCCAGGCAGACTCTTCCCTCATTACCACAAGGAAAGTTCCAGTTCAGAAGCCTGAAGTCCAACTCTCTAGCCAAGAAAACAAAATCTTAAAGAGAATGACTAATTTTCATTACATTTATACAGCTAATAAGTACTGAACCTAGGATTCAAACTCAGGCAAGACTAGAGTCGCCTACTATAAAAAAAAAGTAATTATTTTTATGCCCACTGCAGGAAAAATGCAGTAAAAAAACAAATTAATTCTGCTTCTATTTATATTTATATTCCTGAAAGAAACTAATGTGCTCCTGTGTTAGGTTCTTAGAGAAAAAATAATTTGCTTTTTAAGAATCATCTTCAAGACCTAATAGTTTAATATGCTGTTTGAATTTCACAACATAAGTTTGATAACATAACTTTCAGAGAAAGAGTTCCAAATCAATGTCCATGAAGTCAAAGATCCTATGAAACTTCAATACCTGTAGGTAGAACCTCATAAAAGTTTCCACAAAAATAGAAATCTACATATATAGCCATGTGTCACTTATTAGGAAGGTATGTTCTGAGAAAGGTGTTGTTATATGATTTCATTCTTGTGTAAACATCACAGACTAAACCTACACAAACCTGGACCACCATATGGGCCGATCACTGGATATGGCCTCTTGGTGCAATCAAAGGACAGTAAATGAGATACTGTACATGAGGCTGCTATTGGCAAAATGCAGCATACTGTTTTATAATAAACCTTTTTGTAAGTATGTCATATACTCTAAAATAGTATAATACATAAACCAATTAACATTTATTATCACTGTCAATGTACATAATTGAATGTGCTATCTTAAGTTACTGCAATATTTTCAAAATTGGAAGCACGATAAGTTTGTTTACACCAATATCACCATAAACATGTGAGTAATATATATGACTTTAGCACAAATAACATGTCATTAGGTAATAGGAATTTTTCGGTGTAATTATTGTATGCAGCACCATCATTATGTGCCTGTGACTATAAATGAAATGAATCTTTAAAAAGGACTCCTAAGGCAGAAAAAGAATGCAACAGAAAAATACATACATTTATTAGTCACTTTTGCACTGCTGGAACAAAATACCTAATATACACAACTTAAAGAAGAAAAGATTTATTTCTGAGCTTTCAACCATGGTCAGCTGGCTCCAAAGCAGACACAATAAGGCAGAAACAGCACAGTGGAGGAAAGCTGTTCCACTCATGATGCCCAGGAAGTAGAGTACAAGGTCAGGGACCAGACACAGTTGCCAAGGTCCCACCCAGAGAAGCCACTCAAACACACCCAGAAGTGTGTTTTACTAATTTCCTCAAAGTCCCTCAAGCCAATCAAGTTAACAATCAACATTCACTATCATCAACTACCCTTTGTCAGCTTGATAACCAAACCCATCACCTCAAATCACAGGCTCTCCAAACAGACAATAACAAGGTCATAATTCTGCCTAATAGGATGTAACATCCTCATACATGAATTTTTTCCTCCAAAGTCTCAACACTTCCTGCACTGATCAACAGACCAAATCAAAAGTCTCTTCCAGCCAGGCATGGTGTGTATGCCTGGAATCCCAGCGCTTGGGTGGCTGAGGGACGAGGATCGCTGTAAATTTGAGGCCCAACGTGAGGTCAAAGCCCACATGAACTGCATAGTCATATCCAGTCTCAAAAAAGCAAAGAAAAAAAAAAAAAAAGGGAGGGGGTCTTCCAAAACTCAAAGGAAACTTTTAGCTATAAAGTCCTGTAAAATTCAAAAAGGACATTACAGGCTACCATGATATAAGGACATATGGTAAGCATTCCCATTGAAAAAAGGAAGATTTGAGGTAAAGAAAAGAATAGGATCAAAACAAGACCAAAGCTCAGCAGAGGAAAGATTAAGTCCTATAGTCTCATGTTTGACATCTGGGATAAGGGCATGGCATGAAGTGAACTTTAAAAAGACAGGGCAGACCTGCCTCTGTGGCACTGCCAGTTGCAGACCACTTGGCCTCCCTGGGCCTCAATGTTCATTGCCTGTGACTTTCCTTAGCAGAATCTATTCCTTGTTCCTGGCCTTTCCAGCCTCCTGGATTCATTCTCACAGCTTCACAAATCAAGCTCAAAGGACTGCTAGTAGGGATTTCAACCTGGTCACACACTGCTTAGCTTCACAGAACTTCCTCTGAAGTCTGAGTGGAAGCTACCATTATACCCCATAACTCCTGCATTCTGCATGTCAGTAAAATCACCACCACATGAATGATGCTAAAGTCTGCTGCAAGCTTGAACGCTGGCCAGAGCCACTTGGACCATGGCTCCGAAGGCCTGTGGGTGCCTGGAAGGCTAAGTATGGTGAAATGAATCCTTGGTAACCAACTCTTTAGGTAGTCCTTCTCAGGCAGGGGATCTGGGGCTCTTTTCAAATGAAAGATGTACATTTTTGTATTCTTAAGCCTTCAATAGTTGGCACCTTGCTGATTTCTGAACTGCAAAATAATTGGATTCTTTTTCTTTCTATTCATCTCTTCAGAAATGACATACCTTGGCCCTACCTTTACAAATGCTTCTTTTCTTGACCAACTGAGTTTTTTTAAATCCTTTCACTCTATTTAATCTGATTTTTACTATAAATCTGGTTAAAAAGAGCTAGCAATACCTATGCCACTGCCTGCCCAGAAATTTCTTTTACTAGATTAGTCTCTTGCCTTTAAATTCAGCCTCATACAAACTCTTACAACAACAATATGACAAGGACAAGTTCTTTACTAGAATGTAATATTAATGCCCCTATTCCAAATCCTACTAGAGTTCTCATTCTTATCTGAAAACTCAATAAGTTTTTATTGTTTTTTAACAGTCTTTAGTGTACACATTTCTGTCAGCATTCAGAGCTTCTGAGTTCCTACTAGAACATCACATCAATCTCTGCTTACAACAGAAAAGAGTTTCTCTAGCCTGCATCTCCAAATCATTCCAAACTCTTCCCACAAACCAGTTCCAAAGGCTTCTAAACCACAGTGTCAGGGACAGTAACAGCAATGATCCCACTTCTCTGGTACCAATTTGTTATGTTAGTTACTACCCACTGCTTGGAGAAAATACACAACTTAAAAGAAAAAAGCTTGTTTGGGGCTCACAGTTCCAGAGGTTTCAGTCCATGGTTAAGTGGCTCCAAGGCAGAACATCACAGCACAAGGGCATGGAAGAAGAAAGTTTGTCAACTCATCATAGTCAGGAAAGACTGCAGGGCAACAGTGAGAGAAGAAAGACCTTTCCCAGCACTCTCCAGTCCCGCCCTGCCCCTCCAGACCCAGCACAGCCCGCCCTGTGAGTGAGAACATCCGCCACCCTTTTGGGAGCCCTGTAGACCCACCAAAGCCCAGGCCTGGTGAGTGTGTGGGAGAGGTTCTGTGCTCTCCTACCCCCTCCCTCACCCCCAAACTCCTCCAGATCTAGCCCAGGCATGCATGCCTGGGTTGAAACTCTGCAGCTGAAGTCCCTGCAGTGAGACTACAGTCAAAACCACACAGCTAATCCAGGAGCAGATCATCTTGCCAAAAGGACACAACAGGCTCTCCTCCAAGGACAACAACAGGAAGGAGCTGAGCACAGCAGCCAGACCCAAGCCAGGCACAACTACATAAACTAGAACATGGTATATCAATACCTAAATTTCATAAGGTGCTAAGGTTATAACTGCACCAAAACTCTACAACAAAGGTCAGAGGTCAGAGCTATAAAAAATGATAAAAACAAGGAGCCAAATGCAATCTCAGGTCTTGAGCCCACCCAGAAAAAGTAGAGGACACTGACTCAGCTGAAATGTATGAATTACTAGCACTGGTCGTAAAGAAACAACAACAGAAAGTTATAGAGGAACTCTGAGCAGAATTTATTTCTGTAATAAAAAAAGAAATATCTGAATTCATAGCATCTGAAGTAAAGAATCAAATACAGAAACATATGGGAGAAACCCAGTGCACACCCAGATCAAGTGCTGAGGACACTAATTCAGCTGAATTGTATAAATTAATGGCATCAGAAGTAAGAAACAGCAGAAAGGTATAGAGGAACTCAGAGCAGAATTTATTTCTAAAATAAAAAAAGTAATCCCTGAATCCATAGCATCTGAAATAAAGAATCAAATGGAGAAACATATGGAGGAAACCCAATCTGGAAACAACTATGCAGTTAAAGAATTAATAACTGCTTCTAAAAAAGACATTAAAGAATTAATAACTGCTTCTAAAGAAGACATTGATTAAAAAAAAAAAAATAGAGGAGATTAGAAAACTGATGGATTCCTTAGATGGCAATACAGGAAAGAAACAGATTGTATGAAGCACAATCAAAGAGATATAGTGGAACTTAAAATCTCTAACACAAGCCTCCAAAACGGTTTGACTGAAAGTGAAGACAGAGTTTCAGATCTTGAAGACTCTGGTGCAGCTAGTGAAAAGGTGAGAAAAGATCTCTTAAAAACAACTAGGATGCAGTAAAAAAATAATTCCTCACATGCAAGACGATGCCAAGATGAACAATGTAAAACTAATATTCATCACTGAGAAAAAAGGAGTCAATATAAATTATATGAAAAGAATATGGTCAGAAGTAATAGCAGAAAACTTCCCAAATATGAGGAAACAATCGGATATTCAGGTAACTGAAGCATACAGAACGCCAAATAACTTCAACCCTATTAAAAACATACCAAGGGGCCAGGGAGATGGCTCAGGAGAATAAGTGTATCCCTGGCAAGCTCAAGAGTCTGAGTTCAATCCTCAGTTCCACAAAAAAAAAAAAAAAAAAAAAAAAAAAAAAAAAAAAAAAAAAAAAAAAAAAAAAAAAAAAAACACCAAGACATGTAATAGTCAAGATCCCAGAAATCCAGGACAAGAATATTCTAAAAGCCGCTAGAGAAAAGCAGATCACATTCAAAGGAAAAATCATCAGAATTATGGCTGACTTATCTGCACAAACCAGGAAGGCAAGAAAAGCATAGAGCAGAGTACTTCAAGTCCTCTAAGAAAACAAATTTCATCCCAGACTACTATACCTTCCAAAACTCTCTCTTTCAAGTTTGATGGAGAAGTTAAATATTTCCATGATAAAGAACAACTAAAGAATTTCATGATGACAAAGCCAACCCTACACAGACTACTGAAACATGTTCTAGAGAGGGACCAAAATGATAACTCAACAGAAGGAACCCATACAATAGATCAAACAATTAAACACAGGAGAAAAAAGGAGTAAGCAACAACACATAAATAACATGTCAATCATGTCAACACATCTCAATTATAACCATCAATGTAAATGGACTCAATTCACCAATTATGAGAACTAGACTGGCAAGGTGGATTAGGAAACAGAATCCAACAATATGCTGTATAAGAAACACACTTAACTCATAAAGAAATTTGTAGGCTGAAAGTCGAAGGATGGAAAACAATACTACATGCCCCAGCACCTCGGAAAAAAGGAGGGGTAGCAATCTTGTTCTCATAAGTCTCAACTTCAAATCCAGAATGATCAAACAAAAAGAAGGCCATTATATACTACTTAGGCAAAGAATTCAACAGGAAGAGGTAACATTCATAAATATGTATGCACCAAACATGGGAGCATCCAACTATGTAAAACAAATCTTAATGTACATGAAAAATCTAATCTCTAATACAACAATCTTAACAGGAGACCTAAACACCCCCATATCCCAGAAAGATAGGTTAACCAGACCTATCTTTAAAATTAGCAAAGAAGTAATAGAACTGAACCAGAGCCTAGAAAAAATGGACCTGATGGACATATATAAACAGTGTTCCACCCAACTACAGCTGAATACACATTTTCTTCAGCTGCACATGGGTCATTTTCTAAAATAGACCACATACTAGTCCATAGGCATGCAAGAAAACAGAAATTATGACTCGCATATTATCTGACCACAGTGTAATGAAACTGGAAATAAACAACAAAAGAAACTAGAAAAAAATCCTAAATACTTGGAAATTAAACAACACACTACTTAGCAATCAATGGGTTACAGATGAAATTAAACAAAAAAATCAACAATACTTACAATTCAATGAAAATTCATGCACAACTTACCCAAATATATGGGATGCGATGAATTTTCTGAGGGAAATTCATAGCTATGAACTCACATATTAGGAAAACAGAAAGTGAACAAATAAACACACCGATGTGGCACCTCCAACATCTAGAAAAGGAACAGCAATCCAAACCCAGAGCCCAAAGATGGGAAGAGGTCATAAAAATTAGAGCAGAAATTAATTCAATTGAGACAAAGAAAACAGTTCAAAGAATCCACAAATCAAAAGGTTAGTTCTTTGAAAGACTAAATAAAATTGATAAGCGACTAGCTAACCTCCTCAAAAAGAGGAAAGAAAAAATTCAAATACAATAAAGAACGAAAATGGTGTAATCACCACAGACCCAGTGGAAATTCAGAAGATTATCAATATCTACTTTGAGCATTTATATGCTCACAGAATGGAAGACACAGGTGAAATGGACAGATTCCTAGAAAGGTACAAATTATCAAAACTGAATCAAGAAAATAGAACAACTCTCAATAAACCAAATGACAGCCAATGAAATATGAAATATAATAAAAAGCCAGCCAACAAAGAAAGTCCAGGTCATGATGGATTCACAGTTGAATTCTACAAGAAATTTACAGAACACATAATCCCTACATTCCAGAAACTCTTCAATGACACTGAAAAGAAAACACGTCTTCCAAAATCATTCCTGAGACAAGTATTACACTCATACCAGAACCAGACAAAGACACAACTAAAAAAGAAAACTACAGAACAATGTCCCTCATGAAAATAAATGCAAAAACCCTCAGTAAAATCCTAGCTAACAGAATACAGCAAATCATCAAGAAGATCATACACCATGACCAGGTAGGATTCATCCCAAGGATGCAAGGATGGTTTGATATTCACAAATCTATAAATGTAATATACTATATCGATAGAGTGAAAACTAAAAACCACATGAGCCTCTCAATTGACACAGAAAAGGCTTTTGACAAGGTCCAACCCTCATTCATGATCAAAATCCTAAAGAAAATTAGAATACAATGCCTCTACTTCAATCTGATAAAAGCCATTTATGACAACTCGATGGCTAATGTAATTCTAAATGGGGAAAAGCTGAAATCACTTACTCTCAGATCCAGTACAAGACAAGGATGTTCTCTATCACCCCACCTATTCAATATAGTTTTGGAATCATTAGCTAGAGCCATTAGACAAGAGGGAGAAATAAAAGGAATAAGAATATGTAAAGAATAAGTTGAATTCTCATTATTTGCAGATGACATAATACTTTACTTGGAAGACCAAAAAACTTCACCAAGAAGCTACTAGAATTGATAGACAAATTCAGTAGCATAGCAGGATACAAAGTCAGTACTTAAAAGTCAACAGCATTCCTCTACACAGATAACAACACACTGAGAGGAAAACCATAGAAACAATACCTCTTACAATAGCAACATGGAAAATGAAATAACTTGGAATTCATCTAACTAAAGAAGTCAAAGATCTTTTCACAGAAAATTATAGTACTCCAAAGCATGAGATCATAGAGGATTTCAAAAAAATGGAAAGATATTCCCTGCTTCTGGATAGGAAGAACAAACATCGTGAAGATGGCCATACTCCCAAAATTGTTGTACAGATTCAAACAATCCCTATCAAACCACCAACAAAATACCTCCCAGACCTAGAGAAATCGTTCCTAAAATTTATTTGGAACCAGAAAAGACCGAGAATATCAAAGGCAATTCTGGCCAACAAAGACAAGACGAGGCATTACAATTCCTGGCTTGAAATTATACTACAAAGCTACTGTAATAAAATCAGTATTGGCAACAAAATAGACCTGAGGATCAGTGGAATAGATTAGAAGATGCAGAGGCCTCTACGAACACACTCAAAAACTTGATCTTTGACAAAGGAGCCAAACACGGTTCCTGGAAGAAAGATAGCCTCTTTAACAAATGGTGCTGGAAAATCTGGCTCTCCACATGCTACAAACTAAAAGTTGACCCAGGTCTATCACTATGCAGTAAGCTAAAGTCAAAATGGATTAAAGATCTAAACATTAAAACAGAAACACTCAATCTCCTGGAAGAGAAAGTAGGAGGAACTCTTGAAGACGTAGAGGTGGCCAAAGAGTTCATGAACAAAAATCAAATTGCATGGGTAAGACTTCAAAGAATTAACAACTGGGACCACCTCTTATTGAGAAGTTTTTGCACATCAAAAGAAATTAGCAACAAGGTGAAAAGAAAACCCACAAATTTTGAAAAAATCCTAACTCATAAGCATTCAGACAAAAGTCTGCTCTCTAGAATTTATAAAGAACTAAAAAACATTAGAGTCCCTAAATTTAAAGACCCAATCCAGAAATGGGCATCTGAGATGACCACACACTTCTCAGAGGACAAAGTTAAAGAAGAGAATAACTCTTCTGGATGGCTAACAACCTAAGTTTGCAGATCAAAAATTGGAGAAATGGAAGGCCTGCAAGGTCAGCCGACAGTTTGGCCATAGCCTTTCAAGGTCAGTAAAGACTCAGGACATAGGAGAATCTGTACTGTAACATCATGGAACTCAGTTGTGCCCCAAATTTTCTGATCAAGGAGATTATGGAGCCACAGAGGAATGTGATCGATGATGTATAGTGTGCCTAAGGAGAGTCACATGGAGAGAAAACTCTCAAGCTTTCACAGAGATAAACTGGTCAAGCAATGGCCGTGACTTAGCCACATGGCTGACGCTGACAAAGGCTCTACAGAATGAGGGTTACAGGATAAACCCTGAGGGAACTTGATTGACCTCATCAGATACAAAAGTTTTATTTTTTGTTATATAGGTCTTGCTTTATCTCGTTCTTAACCATCCAGCAGAAAAGTATAAAAACAAGGTATATAAAATAAGGCCATAATAATAAGCTGATCTGTAAATGGCTATAGTCAACAACTTCTTCAGATAACCCACTATTATTGTGGACTAATGTGTTGGATTGTTTTGCTGAATTCAAGTACCTGTAATAATTGAATGACAATATAATAGCCATCTTTGACAGGACTAAACAAAAAAAAAGGGGATACAAAGGAAGAACCATTCTGTGTTTGTATAAACAGTATAGTTAGGATAAATGTGCAGTACTTTTGCGTTATTCTAAGAGACAAAAGATTTGCACTAACAGTATTTGGACAGGATATCCTGTCAGCCTCTTGTACTATGATAACCACTAGGAAGATAACAATGTAAAAAGTATTAATTATTGAAACTGTACTATAATTCAGCTTTTTAAAAAAAAAAGTATACAGCTACATTCTCTTAATTCATTGATTAGAGGCATTTGCTCTAATAGTGTTTTTAGATAGAGTATCATGTATGCACCTTGTACAACAAAAAGCCACTACGAAAACAATGTGCAATGCATTAATTGTTGAATCTGTCCTACTAATTTGATTTGAAACTGTCTCATTTCTATTTGTTCTTCAATAAAATAAAATAAAATTTTAAAAAAAGAAAATAAATATATGAAAAAATGCTCCACATCACTAGCCATCCATGAAATGCAAATTAAAATAACTGAGATACCATCTCACCCCAGAAAGAATGGCTATCATAAAAAAATCAACCAACAACAAATGTTGGAGAGGTTGTGGGGAAAAGGGAACCTTTCTCCACTGCTGGTGGGAATGTAGACTGTTGCAACCATTATGGAAATCAGTGTGGAGACTTCTTAAAAAACTAGGATGGGAGCCAGGCCCGGTGGCGCCGCCTGTAATCCCAGCACTCGGGAGGCTGAGGCAGGAGGATTGTTGTGAGTTCGAGACCAGCCTGAGCTACAAAGTGAGCTTAAGGCCAGCCTGAACTGCATAGTGAGACCCTGTCTCAAAAAGACCAAAAAAAAAAAAAGAATGAAAAAACTAGGATGGGAAATCCCATTCAAGTCAGCTATGCCCCTACTGGGAATTTTCCCCGAGGAACTGAAAACATCATATCATAGGGATATATGTGTACCTATGTTTATAGCAGCACAATCTGTGATAGTCAAATCTTGGAAACAACCAAGATGCCCGTCACATGAGGAATGGTTGAGAAAGATATGGTATTTTTATACAATGGAGTATTACTCAGCTGTAAAGAATGATAAACTTGAAGCCTTCATATTTAAGTGGATGCCACTTGAAGATATAAGCAAAATAAACCAGACCCACATGTGCAAATAACATATAGTCTCCCTAGTATAACTCAAAAGAAGAATTACAAATAAGTAGAACACAATTAAAAGGAAAGTGAGAACTTGAGGATTGGACAATGAGAGGGCAAGGAGAAAAGCTAAGAAACATGACAGGGGCAAAACCATTCATGTATACACACTAGATGGGTAAGACAATGATCCTGAGAAACATCAGCAGATTTTTGAAACTAGCAGTTCATTGGTAGGATTCTCACTCTAACTATATATGCTAATATCTGTGAACCAAGCAACTGCACTGAATTTAGCAAAGTGTAATAAAAGGGTCACACATGATATGCCTGTCATTCTGGTCTTCTAAATATGTACTTTTTGTCAGAACATACCGACTATTACTACGCTGTCTTTCAAATAAATGTTTTTAAAGGATAATGAAAAATAAGACAAAAAGTCACAAGACAGTCCTGCTACAATGCTGTACATGGATAGATTTCTAAATATCTATGTAAATATATGTGGTAATTCTTATTATTTTATGATTTTTTTTTTTTTTTGAACCGGGGATTGAACTCAGGCCCTTGCGCTTGCCAAGGAAGCACTTATTCCACTGAGCCATCTCCCCAGCCCCAATGCCTATTTTTTTTTTCATATTCTATAAGGACTTAAGAGTTTAATATCTCAATACCTGATGGAAAATATATGATCCATGTTATGCCTACAATATCTGATATTTAGACACATAGTGTGGGTAAAATAAACTGCATATGTTGCAGGGTAATAATAAACTTCTCTTCTGGAGGGTTAACAACCTAACTTTGCAAATCAAAAATTGGAGAAAAAGAAAGGCTGCAAGGTCAGCCAACATTTTGGTCCTAGCTTTTCAAGGTCAGTGAAGACTAAGGACATATAAGAACTTGTACTGTAACATCATGTAACTCAGTTGTGCCTTAAATTTTCTGATCAAGGAGATTATGCAGTAACATAGGAATGTGATCAATGATGTATAGTGTGCCTAACGGGAGTCACATGGAGAGAAAACTTTCAGGCTTCCACAGAGAGCAAATTGGTCAAGCAATGGCAGTGACTCATCCACATGGCTGACACTGACCAAAGATCTACAAAATATGGTACAGATGATAAACCCTGAGGGTACAGGACTGACCTTATCTGACACAAAGTTACATTTCTTGTTATATACGTCTTGCTCTATCTTGGTCTTTACCAACCAGCAGAAAAGTATAAAAAGGAGGTATGTAAAGTAAAGCCATATTAATATATTTAGCTGTGAATGGTTAAAGTCAACAACTTCTCTGAATAACCCACTACTATTGTGGACTGCTGAACTGTGTCGGATTGTTTTATTAAAAAAGTAAATAAATAAATAAATAAAAACAATTTCAAAAAAAAAGTGAGAGAAGAGTTTAGAGGTCAGTATAATTCCCAGGGTCTTGCCTCCATGACCTATCCAGACACAACAAGTGTAATTTGCTAATCTAGGCATCTCTCAAACCGATCAAGTTGATAATCAAGATTAAGCATCACAATACACATATGTATATTAAGAAACATTAGCAATAACATTGCTAACTTTAACATTGTATTAGTTTTATAATCAATATATGATCAAAGGAAAGACTAAAGGTACTGATTTAAAAGCTTTCTAAATAACTTTTATTTGCCTTTTGCTTTTTTTTTTTTTGGCTACTGAGAACCCACCAAACCCAGGGCCTCCTGCTTGCCCTTTAAATAACTATTAAATTATACACATTTTTAAGAGTATAGCCTGTTTCAATGACATACACCTGTGGTTTCAGCACTGAGGGAGGCTGAAACAGAAGGAGCACAATTGAGTCCCACCTGAATTTGGCAAAACTCTGCCCCAAAATAAAAAATGAAAAGGCCTAGACATATATCTCAGTAGAGGAATGCCCCCAGATTCCCCCCCAAAAATAAAAGGTCTAGATGCTAGATACTTGTATTCTAAAGAAGCCAGAGTTAAATGGATGATCAACAACTGTCCATCTATGGCAAAACTAAGTCTTAGATTTTCTAACAACCATTATTATTTGAAATACTCAATCTGTGTCTCTGGATTATTAAAATAAAGGACACAATGAAAGCATTTAACTCCTTCAGGTGAAGTATTTTAAGATCTTCAATCTAATTACCATTTAAAAGATATGAGCTACTCTGCAGCAACTGCTAATCAATTTCAAAATATTCCATATTGAGGGAGAAAAACAAAGCATGGAAAAGTGTTAAGGAAGGAGCTGAAGTAGCAGAAAGCGGCTATAATAAAAGAACTACAATGTGTGTGTATGGACAGTACAGTTGGGATAGATAACGCTGTGCTTCTACATAATCCTATGAGAGGCAAGATTTGCACTAATGGTGGTTGGACAGGATATTATGTCAGCCTCTAGTACTATGGACAACCACTAGGAAAATAACAAGGTAGAAAGTATTAATTATTGAATCTTTGATGTAATTCAGGTATAAAAAATAAGATACGCAAACAGCTACACTCTTCATTTACTGATAAGAGACATCTGCTACAATAATGTCTGTAAGTATAATATCATGTATGCACCTTCTGATACCAAAACATTATGAAAACAGTTTGCAACGTATTAATTTATCAAATCCATCTTGTCAAGGTATCTTAAAACTGTCTCATTGATATTTGTACTTCAACAAAAAAAAATAAAAATAAAGAAAGAAAGAACTACAATAGAAAATGTATGCAGCAACTGCCTATTTTGAGATTAAGAAAAAAATGAGGTCCCCATCACCATGAACACTGTTAGGAATGCACTCACTGACATGAAGCCAGAGCCTGACTGCTTCAATCTCTGGTTTGTGTAGAAGTTCCTCAAAAAGGATAGCTCTCTGGACCTGTGCCTATCTATGTAAGCACTGTAGCACTGTGTTCAGAAAGCAATAAAAAATAGAGATTCCTATGAAAGACTGGAGTTCATGGACCAAGTACAGAAAAGCTAAAAATTCTTCTAACCTGGAAAACAAGATTCCTCATCATAAAAGTAAGGACTCTGGATTTTTGTCAACAAAGGCTGTGATGGAGCTGGCCAAATAGTTCAGCGGATTAAAGCGCCTGCAAGCAGGCACAGGGGCCAGGGGTTCCATCCCCAGGCCTGGTGTGCCAGCCCTGCACCTGGGATGCACTGAAATGGCAATTGAGACTGAGCATGGTAGCACACGCCTGTAATCCCAACACTAGGGAATAGTTTCATATACCAGTAGTATCTAACAGTCAAGATCTCTGTCTGAGTTGAAAAGAACAAAGATAGCTTTTAATAGTTCTCTGCCTAAAGGTATCCAATTAAGATGTCAAACCTTCAGCCAGGCCTGGTGGCATACACTTGTAATCCTAGCACTTGGGAGGCTGAGGCAGAATAGTCACAAATTTAAAGCCAGCCTAACCCAAAGAATGAGCTCAAGGCCAGTTTGAACTACACAACAAGATCCTGTCTCAAAAACACCAAAAAAAAAGCAAAGAAAACTGTGAAAAAAAGATGTGAAAGTTTCAAGAATGTTGAAGCACCCAGGCAGAAGAGTGCACACCTACATCCCATGAGTAGGATTCCAAGTTTGAGGTCAGCCTCAGCCAGCCTGGATGACCTAGCAAGACCCTATGTTCAAAAAACACAAATGTTGAAGTAAATATCATTTCAGAACTCAAAGTGTAGTTGAGGAATTAGAAGAAAAACATAAAATTACAGAAATTTGCCATTGACAACTTTCAAATCAAATTTATAAGTCAACCGTCTATCATTAAAAAAAAAAAAAAAAAAAAAAAAAACCTTTGGTTAAAAAAAGAGCAAGGACTTGCTTTATTTACTTTGTTTGCCCATCCTGCCCTATGACATCTGTAATCATAATAATGAAATAAATTGTAACACTTAGTTTTTATTGTTTTTTGGGGGGGTGGTTTTTGGTTTGTTCGTTTGACTTTATGAGACAGGGCCTCCCTATGCAGTTTAGGCTGGTCTTGAGCTCACTTTGTTTTTTTGTTTTTTTGGTTTTTTTTCAGAACCAGGGATTGAACTCAGGCCCTTGCGTTTCCTAGGGAAGCGCTTATTCCACTGAGCCATCTCCCCAGCCCCATGCTGTTCTTAAACTTATAATGATCCTCCTGCTTCAGCTTCCCAAGTGCTGGAATTACAGACAAGCACCACATCTGACTTTTGTTTTATTGTTTACTTCTATTTTTTATATTTTTGAGACAGGGACATTCAATTTTTAATTTAAAAAAAAAAAGAGAAAGAGAGAGAAAGCAAAGGAAAGAGGAGTAACAGGTACACATAGAACTGAAAAAGTCTTCCAGACTACAGGAATAAATATATAGCTTAGCAATAGTAAGTCTAGCTTTCCTTAACATGATTAAATAACTCATGACAGACTAGTAATCCCATTATGAGCAACCATAAAACAGACAATGGTTTATAGGCATATATAGACAACGGTCTACTTGGCGTGTGCATAAAAAGCACTGCCAAAAACAAAGTAAAGGAGGGGAAGGAAGAGGAGGGTAAAGAGGAAAAAGGAAGAGGAGGAAAGAAAAGCTGTAGTCTAAATAAGTTCTATAACCATCTCAGCTTTCCACCTGGGGACAATTTCCATAGCAAGGTCCAAGCGAGAAAGGCAAAGCAGTTGTGCTTAACTGAATAGGCAGGGATCAGAGTTCAGGGTAGTTGCTATGATAAAATCCACAAGACAGAGGGGCAAGATGTATGGGAGTCTCCATAAAACCTTGGCCAAGGAGCAAACTGCACTTAATTAAGGCTCAACAAAGGAATTAATTAAGGCTTGGCAAAACAAGTACCTTAACACAGGAACAGATAATAGAAGTTAAGACACAATAGGATTATTTTTGGAGTTCCTATCAGCCAAGCATGGAAACTATATCAGCACTTTATTAACAAGTCAAGACATTCAATTTAGGGCTGGGGAGATAGCTTGGTGGTCTAAGCACCTGCCTGACAAGCACAAGGACCCAGGTTTGATCCCCAGTACCGCATGCAGTGCTGGCTCCATGCCCAGCCAAGCCAGCCACCCCAAAACCAGGCGTGGTGGTGCACACCTGTAATCCCAGCACTGTGGAGAGAGACAGAAGTATCACTACGAGTCTGAGCTGCATTGTGAGACCCTGTACCACACAGATAAAAAGATTTTTTAAAAAACACATTCAATTTTTTTTTTTTTTTTTTTTTTTTTTTTTTTT
>PVKA01037060.1:0-21292 GCA_004027165.1 Ctenomys sociabilis | reverse complement strand
AGAAGAAGAAGAAGAAGAAGAAGAAGAAGAAGAAGAAGAAGAAGAAGAAGAAGAAGAAGAAGAAGAAGAAGAAGAAGAAGAAGAAGAAGAAGAAGAAGAAGAAGAAGAAAGCATCATAGACCACAAGGAATGTGACAGTCATTTTCCTGAACTGTGAGGTCAGGTGCAAAACTTATGGTCTTTAGCTTCCTACCTCCATGATTAACACAGCACCCCAATAAACGGCAAACCAGAGAAAGGAACTTGAGCCGCTCGGCTTCCTGCCTCCCACTCCACCTGGTGCCCTAGACGCTGCCAGTTGTTAGGTTATTACTGGGACTGAGTGAGGCTCTTAACACCAAATTTCTTCTCTAACCAGAGAAGATTTCATCCCTCCCTCCCGGTCCCCATCCTATCCAGAGAAGCCATGCCTCCAACACCTGCCTGGTTTTAGCAGAGCGAGGGACTTGGGTTAATCCTACTGTGCTGCCCCTGAGCGTACTGGACTGTCTTGATCATTTTGCAGCCTCAGGGCTCCACTGTAGCATCACTGCGTCCTCCAACACCTACGCCAACTGCAAGGACCAACGGAACCTAGAAGGTTAAAACACTAACTGGAGCACAGTGCTGTAGGATTTCTCACCTTTTGGTTGTTGCTGATGGTGCCTCTGAAGTTATGCAAGGAAAAGGAAGCCCATAATGAAGGCAGTATTTTACTTTCTGTCTTGATCATGCTTCATGGTGGGAAAGAAATACTGTCCCATCCCGTACCCTGAGGAAAACCCAAACAGAATTTAACTGTTTGTTGTTAAAACTTAGGTATCAATAAGAAGGAAATCCTTATAGTTTTAAAGAATCCACCTTTGTTTAAACTTTGTGAATCATCGTATTGGGGATTTTTCACTCCTGTTACTGTTAATAAAATATTTAATTCTGCTTCAGAGAGTTGGGTAAATGGAACGGCACTATGAATCACGTGTTCAGCTTTGTACCCCCACCCTGTGTGCTTGACATGGCACCCCCATAACAGTGGCCAAAACAGAGAAAGGATTTTCAGCCTGTCTGCTTCCTGCTGCCCACTGCACAGGTGCCCTGGGTAAAGAGTGAGAAAACTTTCATCAAATGCTCATCAAAATTTTTTCTTCAAGATGCTTTTACCCATTATTTTGTAATTTACCAATACTGTTGCTGACTGAAAAAAAGCACAGTTTAAACTGTAGAAGAGAGAAAAAGGCCAAACGGATGTCCAGGGTGACACCTTGCCAATTGCCGATTTGGACCCAGGACACAGTTAATGGCTCCCTTTGCTCCCAAACTGTCTCTTCCACCTTAGGCCCCACCTGATGACCCAGGGCAGCCGCTGGAATTCAGGCTGCTTTTCTTGTACCTTGCCCTTCTTTGTTTCCTATGTGATTCCTACAGCCCCTGATTCCACCCTTGCTGGGGGAAGGGACTGAATCCCCACAGGTCGGTGTACCTTTCAGGGGTGGAACTAATGGGAAAGAAATGAATGAAAGAGAAGGTTGTTGGAACTGAACTCCAGAGAGAACCAGGACCTGAGCCAGAGCGGACCTTTCCTCCAGTTCCCTGTACTGAAAAAGATCTAAAGCTTCTCCAAGGCTTCCTCACATTTAACAGACTGTAAAGTTGATATATACAAAGGGAGTTGCCCACACAAAAAAATCCCACATCTGGATTTCATCATTTAAATTTTAAATCATATATGTATTAGAAAATAAAATGGCACTTATGCACTTGGACCATAGATTTTTTAAGGACCTCAATCTGGGCATCTTTTATTTCTCAGGCAAAATATAGCTTGAGTAGATTGATTCTTCACATATTACGCTCCTCTTCTGTTAATGTTTCCCTTTCATCTCTTCTTTCATTCCTCCTCACTGCGCCAACAAGCAGATGTTTAGGATTTCCAAATCCCAGACCAATGCACTCCTTCATTACATCACAGTGGTCTGGAGCTAGGAAATTTGCAGGAAGAAATTCTTTTTCACTGCTAAGATTAGGCCCCTAGCTAGCCACACCTCCCTCTGCCAGTTCTTAGCACTTCTGTCATAGATAAGAGAGCAAAGGAGAGGGCAGCAACTCCCTGCACCACAGTTGCTTCGACCTGCCTTTTCATTCAGCAGCAGCAAAGAGATAGCAAAAGGAGACAGCTATAACCAAGAGGTACCTTTAGACACTTCACAACTGGAAGCCCTCTGGAGGCCCTTGCAATCCTCCTTTGTCACCTCCCAGTTTATCAAGCAAATGTATTGGATTTGGAGAACAAGAATTCAGTTTCATTGACCATTCTGATGAGGCCAAATCCAGAAGTTTGAGCCAGAGGGTCCACATCACAGGAGGAAGGGTGGGTCCTCTTGGAGGGGCACAGGGAATCCCTTACCCTTGAATCTTTGCAGTTCCTATGGCAACAGTTAAGAGTAACCTTTTGGTTTTGTGGTGGCTTAGGGATCCACTGACCTCATATGCTAAGTGGCTCCTGTGCTGTGTGACTTGGAAATGTACCCACTGCTTAAATTATTTTTACAGAGTTCTGAAAAACAATACATAAAATAAGTTTTAGAAAAGACCCATTCACAATTTAGGTACTTCCTGTATTTGGTAAAGGTGAGAGCCTTTAGATATATGGCATAAAAGCAAAAGCAGTGTTTAAGAATTCCAAATGTAGGGGCTGGGGAGATGGCTCAGTGGAATAAGGGCTCCCCTGGCAAGCGCAAGGCCCTGAGTTCAATCCACGGTTCTACCAAAAAAAAAAAAAAAAAAAAAAAAAAAAAAAAGAATTCCAGGTGTTAACACACAGCACTGCTCTCTCACATCAAAGACGAAAAAACATCAAATCATATTAGTTATATTAGGGCCTGTCTCAGGGACTATGGGAGATTTTGTAGCAGCAAGTGCCACACTCTCTCGCCCAGTGTACTTCAGCTTATTAGTGCCCTGGTAACAGTTCTGTTACAGTTCCAGTTGCTCCTGCCTCATAGAAATGGCTGGTCACGGTGATGCATAGCTGGTCACTATGATGCACATGGTATAAACCAGTCCCCAACTGACAAACCATTCTGCTTCTCTACCTTTAGCTTGCTTATCTCACAGAAGCCCTTGACCACCAGAGATCAGGGCCTGGTACTCTGGGAATGAACCCGATCAGTGCCTGACAACATAAATAAATCTGCCTTTGAATCCTCTGTATCAATTTGATGTTTCTGCTTGCTGTTGCAATTCTAAATTGCAAGATGTTGCCAGGATCTCCAAACTGTAAAAATATTCCACTTAATTAAAAATTCAGCAAAATAGGAGGTGAATTGCCATTGTATCCTTAACTACTCAAACTAAGTCACCCTGTGAAAACCTCCCTCAATTCAGCACAGTAATCCACATTTCTCTCCCCCTAGGCTTCAGTTAACTTCCCTTCTCTGCTCTGCTCACTTAAGCTCTTATATTCTGTTTTTCTCAGTGAACACAATATAACAAGTAAAATGTTTTTCCTGAGGACTTTGCCTAATCTTAAGGAGTGATTCCAAGTCCCTCAGCCTTATGATTGCAAGAGGGCTGCAGCTACATATGAAAAGAATAAAGAAATGGAAAGAAAAGCAACACTTATACCTCTTGCCAGTATTGTTGAAAACAGAGAATCTCAGTGTTGAAAAGGACTTTGAGTCCAGCTCCCTGTCAAATGCAGGAATCCTTTCCAGAACTTCTTGACAAGTGGATCTGCACCTGTATCTTGAAAATTAATTTGGGGAAATTCCTACTTGGATCCCTGCATACTCTTTCTCTAGAAGTTCAGATGACCAGAGAATGCATGCCTTTTTTTTCAGCAGCAAAAGCTGCCCCCAGGTAGAAACTTGCTTGTGTAGCAGTGATTCTGGTTTGGAATGGGGAGGGGGTTGAGGAGTGGGAGTGTACAGGTGTGGACTCCAGGAGGCCTGGGTTCCAATCTCTGCTAAATTAATTATTGGAATTTTAGCTTCCAGACTCATTTGTTTCCAGCTTCTCTTTATTCTGAAGAACTGGGTTGGCTTGGAGAGTGCAGAACCAAGAACATTAATGACTCTACATTTGTAGGTCTCATAATGGTATTGACCATGTCATTCATATATTATTAGAGATAAATATAGATATATATCAGAATCAGCATTAATGGTCAATACCCTATTGTCCCCCCTTTCCTTAATATGTTTTCCTCATTCTATTTTGGGGCTTTTGGTTCCACAAATGAAGTAAGGTTTGGTCCAGTTTGAGGTGAAAGGAAGAAAGAGAAGCTGTTACTCATTTGGCCCAGCTACTAGGAAACCACCCAGGACTTGGAGGCAGGCCCCTAGCTAACTGTTAAAGTTTGCATTTGCCATGAGGTGGGGTGGGAGACATGAAGCTAAGACTTGGGGACTTCAGCTTCTAGGTCCTCAGTCAGAGCTAGCCTCTGTGATATGGTCTGCTTGTCTCTCACGTGGAAATGACAATTGTACTTTACAGATCCATAAGGATTCTTAGTTTTATCTCAAGTGTAGCTACTATGCAAATGATTATCATTCAAGTATGCAAAGATAATTTTCAGGGCTTTTTATATCTCTAAACTAAATTTTCCACCATTTCTTTTACTATCTCTTATTTTCAGACTGTCTTTGAGAACCCCTCTGCTTAAATGCAAGCATGGACATATCCTCATTAAACTGTAACTCACAGAATTAAAAACAATAGCTCAGATATTATTTGAACAGTGTAGATCTCAATGGAAAAAAATGTCCCTTTATTTGAAATGGCATTAACTGTTTAACAGCTACGTAATATTTGGCTCACATACAATAAACACAATTACCTAAACTCTTCTCAGCCTGAGAATCTTTAATATCCTTTAAAACCCTGCTCAAATTGTGAAGTTCTTCCTGGCCAAATTTTGCTTTTGCAATACTTCTTTGCCAGCATGCTGTACACATACAATTTTGTAAGCATAGCCCCAGTTTTCCAGAGTTATCTTTATTAAAAACTGCTTGATGAAAAGAAGCATGTATTCCACAGTGATTGGCCTGAAAATGATAGCCAACAAACAATTGTTGAACAAATGGGATCTTCCAATAAGATATAAATGAGCCTTTTTTTTTTTTCTTGATAGTATGGTATGGGGTGTATTGTATGGTAGTGCCGTGTCTACTAAATAAATCCCAAGTCAGCAGCCAGCAAGATGGACATGCTATCCAGATACAGTTTTCTCAGTGCAGAATCCTTTTATAAATGATATTTTATACATTATTTAAAAATGAGAACTAAATAAATAAATAAAAATGAGAAGCTGACACATAAAATTATAGATTAACACTAGCTTGATTGCTTTAGTGTCTAAGTATGCTACTAAAATCTTGGTTTCCTTTTTCTATTCTGATCTTTCCTGTTATAGTACTATATTGGGATTTAACCCAGGGGCTTAACATTAAGCTACATTCCCAAGCTCTTTATGTTCCTTATTTTGATAGAGGATCTTGCTGTGAGCCCAGGAAGGCTGCATTAGTTTCAAAGAGTGAGCCATGAAGCCCAGCTCTGTTTGGCCATTTTGTTTGTTTGTTTATTTATTTATTTATTTATTTATTTATTTATTTATTTATTTTTATGTTTTTGAGACAGGGTCTCACTTTGCAGTTCAGACTGGCCTTAAGCTCACTTTGTAGCTCAGGCTGGTCTCGAACTCACAACAATCCTCCTGCCTCAACCTCCCGAGTGCTGGGATTATAGTTTGGCCATTTTAATGTTAGCTTCATCTTCATTCTGCCAACAAATGACAAGATGTTATATCCAGACAGGGCCTATGTTCACAAAAGAGAGAATTGTGCTTTCTGGGACCTCCTTTAAGAGCAAAAATGTATTTCCCAAAGCTTCCTAGGGGCTTTCCCTACAAACTTTCAGCAGTGATTTGGACACACGCCTCCTCTTGATACATTCACACCTCCCCCAAGGAAGGTAGACTTCTCTGGTCAGCTTGGACTAATTACCTGATGCTCAATGCTTTCAAAAAAACCAAATTATGTGTACTATACCTTTAAAAACCATAAGGTCAGGCAACATTGCAGCACAGATTCCATGCAGCCACAAATGTCTGTAATGGCTGGAAGCCTCGGAGTTTGGATTCTTGCCACCGTTCCTTTCTGCCTAGTCTTTGACAATATTTGAACTAGCCATGCATAGTTTCTTCTCTTCTTTCTCCTCTCCCTTTTTCCTTTCTTCCTCCTCTATTCCTCCCTCTATAGTACTAGGCCTCGGCACAGAACTACACATTCCTATTGCCAGCAGTTTTTAGTTTTGGAACAGGATCTTGCTGACTGTCCAGGTTGCTCTTTACATGTGACTGTCCTGCTTTGGGTTCCCGAGTAGCTGGGGCTAGAGGCATTTTAACACTGTACCTGCATTATATGTACTTCATCATCCGGTAAGGACATCATACTAATTATGTTTTGTAGGTAGTTAAGCAGCAATACAGCCTATGGATTTTGGAGACTAATGGTGAATGAGTAATTGTGATAATTCTCTCTTTTGGATTAGTGACTTAAAACAATAAGCTTTTGTTATTATACAGAACTTAAACATATATTAAGGCAAGAATCTAGGAGTTGGTAATCTAGGAGTTTCTGGCTCAAGGTCATAAAGTTTCAATCAAGACGTAAGAACACAGGCATATGAGGCCTTGACTGGGCTTCTGTAATCACTCTGACTGAGAGCTAGAGGCCTCAGTCCTCCACCACAGGACTTCTCCAATATGCAGTACCATGCTGCCTGCAATAAGGTATAGGCTCCCCTGAATATGAATGATCTGGGAGAGCAAGAGGCCAAAAAGACAAAGCCATAACACTTTAGCACTATAATCTCACCTATGATGTACTATTGCTTCTGCCATTTCCTATTGCTTACATGGCAGGAGGGGACTGCACACGGATGTGAATTGTAGAAGATAGGGGCTATTTGGGGCCATCTTTGAGGCTAGCTGTCATGGCAATGCTTTTTTAAGATAGTTCTAAAATAGAACATTTAGGCTGGCCAAATAGTTCAGCAGATTAAGGCACCTTCAAGCAGGCACAGGGGCCAGGGGTTTGATCCCCAGGCCTGCTATGCCAGCCCAGCCCCTGGGGTGTGCTGAGACAGCAATTGAGACTGGCATGGTAGTGCACGCCTGTAATCCCAGCACTTGGGAGGTTGTAAACAGGAGGATCTGATTTAGTAGTGAGAACCTGAACACCCTGTAGACCTGTAGACCCTTCCCTAAAATACAGAAAAAAATAAAAATAAAGTACAACATTTAAAGATACTGTATTTGTAGTGAAACCATATAAATTTCCCAATTAATTAAGTGTAATTTTAAACACAGGACCTAATCCAAATGTTTTAATTTCTCTCCCACTCTATTTTATGAACAGACTTAGGCTTATTCTGTTACTTATGTGATTGGCAAAATCCTCCAAGAGATTTTATGAATTAGATCAAGTATGCAGATTCTTTGTAAAGACTCCAGAATATATCAGTTCCTTCATAAGATTTAATGTGTTAATCAGTCTAGAGTTATTAAGGTTTTTTTATGTATTTAGTACAGGGCCTACAGGGTCTCACTATGTAGATTGGACTCATAGTGATCTGTCTTTTTTCAGCCTCACAAGAGCTGGGATTACAGGCATGTACCTGGGGGCAGAGCCTGCACTGTAGACCAGGGATCAAGCCCCAGTCCCTGTGCCTGCCTAAGTAGGCACTTTAGTCTGCTGAGCTATCTGGCCAACCCTTGAGTTATTAACATTTTAACAGGGACAGAAAAATGAAAGATATGGACAAAAGAATTATGAGATTTCAGAAACTCCCTAAACTGAGTCCCAGGGGATCAGAACTTTGGATAAGGAAGATGATATGACTTGTGAGGTCATCTGTATTAGATTGTTCTTAACAACAAAGGAAAATAAACCAGAAACACTGATTTAATCTGATAATATTGCAAACTTTTTTCAGTTAAATTATACTCACAATCTACAAAACAAATAGGTAACCATTATGTAACACAGCATGTCCCTGTGTAAAAATTATGCCGCATACATTTCTGTTGCTTGCCTATGTTCTCCCATAAGAAGCTGCAGTTTATAACTCTGCATAACACAGTTGTAACATTTAGAAACACATTATGCTGGTTCAACTGGAATCCGAGATAATTTTTTTTTAATCCCCTCTTCCATAAAAACAAGTTACTTTATGAAGGACACATGCCTTCCTTTTGGTCTTGAAAAACTGATACAGTTTTCTAACAGAGACACACTCACCGGGAGTTACAGCTGAACTGTTTAATGAAACAAAATTAGGGCATTAAAGATAGAATGTTACTCTTGAATAGTCTTTAGTTTTAGAATGCTTAGAAACCTCTAGCCTGTGTAAATAGCCTCTGCATATGACTTAATGTTCTTTGTCAGCAAGTGGTCCTTAGAAAGATGAAATATGGTCAGTCAACAAGAAAGACAAATGTGCATAGCATTTGTTACGTTAGATCCCACAGCTGAAGCCATGCAGACAACTTTACAGAAGATTCTGTGTTCTGTCATAGAGTCAAAAATAACAAACAGTAACTAGTAAGGTTTTATTTTGTGGAAGCATAATGCCATGCATGTGTCTTATAGAATGTTTGTCTTCAGCAATACTTAAAGCGAATTGTGAATTTTTCAAAGAGTTCATTATGACATTGAATAACATAACCTCTGGGCTTTAGCAAACTCAACAGGGTATATAATGATTAAAACAGAGGGAAGAAGATCTAAGAAATAAATATCTTAAAATGAGTTGAAAATGTTTAAACACTAAAAATTCACACAAAAAGTTGAACCATGACATTACTTTTATAGAAGGCAAATAATGACATGAATTTGTTTGGACTGTGATATATAATTATCTTTGGAATTTCTATATTCTTTTATTTTAAAAATATGAAAGATCACTGTTGTACTCTGGAGTTGTGCAAGGGGAACAATACAATATAGGACACATCTGTTCCCAGAAATGACAAGGCCCTCAGCTCCTTTGATGATAACAGCCAGGTCATTAGGAAAGCCAGCCTGACAAACTCCTCCAAGAGAATCTTTAGCTCCAAGAGAACCAATAGCTCCCTCCCAATAGTCCTCTTCTTGTCCAGTTCTACCTCTTGTGTTGCCATGGACAATCCTCAGGTGGGCCTCATATACCCAGCACCATGCAGGTTCGGCTAGTTGTTACAACTTGACCACCAGTTGTCAACCGACCACAATCATCGAAGGGAACACAAGTGAAAACACCAATACTGCACACCCACCTAGTAGGGAGCAGTGGATCATTTAGAGTCACTGACTGCTTTTCATAAGGGAGGAGAATTTTGCTAAAATGATTGAGCGGATTTGTGTTAACTATAAGTTTATGGAAGTACTGAATCTCATTCATTTTGGGGTATTTATTATTTAATGTACACATTTCTGCAGTCACTTAGATTTGTTTATTAATTATGTTTAGGCGATGGTTGACTCATGGTAAATATATAGAATGCAGTGGAATTCAGAACATTTTCTCCTGGAAATGTAATAGATTTTCCTGGAAAATATTAATAAAAACAAAGAACTGTGTTTAGAATATTTTATTTTGTTACAAAATATATATTTTATATTACATTATTTTTTCCAACTCCCTCAGAAAATGGATTGAATCAGAGGGATTATAACCTATGCAACCCATAAAAGAATCTGAGGTGAACTTGGAAAAGCAATTTAAGAATTACTTTAAGTGGTTGGAGTAACTCCTTCAAGCTAAATCAATCAAGGATTTTATAATGACACTGAATTTCTCTTGTGCAACTACAGGAGAATGACGAAATTTCACTGTTTTGTATATGGCCTCACTGCAGCACACAGGGCTTATAAAGTTGCAGAATAAACACTCTTAAAAGCAACTGTAAATAGAATATAAATTACTGTATTTACGTTAGCAAAAATTAAACATATGTCATGTCCAGGAACAACAAATGGATGGATTAGGTATTTGAGGAAGTTATAAAGTTGAAAAAAGGATTGTTGCTAACTATGCTAATTTATTTAAAAGAAAAAGAGATGTTGTTAATAATGGTGTTATAATTCAAAAAGAGAAACTCAATTACATCAGATTGTCCACAAACCTAAGTAACTCTAAGAGGCTTGGTAGTATTTTGATTCCTGTTAGTTTATTTGCAAAGAATGAAGTCAAATTGTGTTCTCTTTTCTTATACCTCCCAAAAACCATTTGTCCTGAACTGTTCTGTTGTGAATGCCAAATTAAACTTGAGGTGAAATAACAAGGAACAAACTATAAAACATTATAAATACTAAATAGAATAAGTAGATACTAGATTTTAAAATGTATTCTTATGCTTTCAGGTTTGTCTATTCATTAGATATTAGCTCATACTCCAAGATTGCTTCAGTGTCATACAATTTGCAGCAAGGTAAGAGTCAAAGTGAATGTGTCGACAATCTAGGTCAATAATAAAGAGTTAACACCAACTGAACATTTGCACCATTCAAGACTGTGTAAGTACATTATTGATTACTTGATTTACAAATTCTTCCCAAATCATATTTGAATTATTATCTCACTGGGGAAAAGAAGAAGAAAACTAAAGCTCAGAAAGTTTAAAAAACTTTTACTTATGTAGGTAGGAAAAAACTAAAATGAGCTACATAGGCAGGCCCTTAGTCACTCCATTACAGAGCAACAATTTATTTTATTTTTGACTCAGTTATCCTAATTGTTATCTTCAGCTGCAAAATTCAATATAGATGCCCATTTCACTATTTCCTGAAGGCAATGACACAGATTATAAAGCGCTTGCCTGGCAAGCACAATGGCCTAAATTCAATCCCCAGTTTCGCCAAAAATAAATACATAAATAAGTAAATAAATAAATAAAGATTATACCAGAACTTACTGGCTTACAAAGCCATATTAGGTTAAAGACCAGAATCAAGTTTTAGAGAATTATAGCCATGCAATCATACAATTTAGAAAAATAAATTGGAAAAATTTAAATTCCTCCCATCTCCACTGCATGTCAGGTGGTTTTCATACTTGAACACCAGCTAAATATAAAAACCAGATCTGTTGAAGAAATGGAAAACTGAGCAGGAATTTTATCCACAGAAACCGCCACTTGGTCCTGGAAACAACTCACTTAACTCATGGCTTTGTCACAGAGGTCTGTTCACAGTGTAATTCGGCAGCTTCCAAATCAAGTTCTGGTCATAGATGACTTGGGTTCAAATTCAGCTCAGCCTCCTGTTATCAGAATAACCATTTTGGCAAGGAACGACCTCACCAAGCCTTCTAAAACTGTCACAAGAATAAAGTAGGATTAAGTTTGTATAGTATGCATTTGGAGTTTGAACTTTTGCTGTTGTTTTAAATAGATAAACCACATCATAGTTTAAAAAGGAAGGCAGACAGGGATGTAGGCCAGTAACACAAAAGTCTGCCTGGCAAAGGCAAGGTCTTAAGTTCGACTCCCAGTACCAAAAGAAAGAAGAAAAAAAAAAAAAGAAACTAGAGGAGTACTTAATTCATAACCATCTCATATCAAAAACAATAAAAAGTTATTGGAAAACTGCTGACCACTAACAGAAATATTTCAAAGAAATTTTGTGCTTAGTGAATTATATGATACAGCTGGATGATACAAAATAAGTTCGAACAAGTCTGTGTTCAAAATCTGACGCCGCTCTGGAATGACGTCAGGCCAGCTGCTTACCTACTTCATCTATGCAATGAGGACAAGTCTCAAGCTTACGTCTGATGAATAAATAAAAGAATGTAACAAGGCACATCACCTGGTAGATAGAACGATGTGGATGTTGTGGGTAAATGAGAGCTACTATTTTTATTTAAATTATTGTTGTTAAAATACAAGCACAAATTAAGAGACCTACAGCTCAGGCGAAAACCCTGGCTTTTTTCCCTCCTATCGCTTTCTGCTGGACCCGAGGCAACTTGACTGTCTCCTGAGGGAAGGGGAGGAGAGGTAAGTTTTGGACTCAGTTTAATAAAATCTGGAGATCAATAACAGACTGCCTGCCCCGGAGCCTGGTAAATAACATCTTTTGTCTCTAGGGGTTGATGCTTAAGAGCAAATGCAACGATCTTCTGCCAAGGGAAAACACTGACTGTAAACATAAATGTTACCTAAAAAGATCTTCTGTGCTTCAGCGATTTTAATTGTGAAGTGCAAACCATTTTAGTCCATGACGGTGCATGTGTATCATGGTGGTCCCGTAAGATTATATCACCTTGTGATATCATAGGCATTTTCATTTACACAGCTGCATTCCATGATGTTCACAACGAAACTGCCTAACAGCACATTTCTGAGAACACATCCTTGTTGTGACATGACTATGTTTTGTTAATAAAAAATAAACTTGCTTGTTTCTAAAACTTCTGAGGCATCCAAACTAGACTTCTGCAAAAATTCCTGAATAATAACAAATAAAAGGAATTCCTTTCTCTTAAATTTAGATGAGTCATCCTCCTAGGGATAACTATCTACCACAGGCTAGAGTTGGAGGCTGCAACTATTTTATTCTGTTCCTTTTCTCGGCCCTCATTCATCACACTTTATTTTTTTTTGAAAGTTAAGTTTTATCTTTGGCAGATTTCTAACAGTTGACTTTTCCAAGAGGAAAAGCAATGACACATTTAAGGTGCCCATCTGTAAGCTGAGTTATTAATTTTTAATAATGCTAGTAAATAAACCAACAAATTGCATTGCTATAATCACACCTAAATCAGGCATACAAAGTTGCCTAATGGACAGTCTACAGTTAGCAATCAAGCAGTGGACAGTAAGTCCACTTCTGTTCCACCATTTATTAGCTCAGCCTCACTCGTTCTGAGTGACATTGGTAGATGACCATTCCACTTCCTCAGGATGTTGTACAGAGATGTGAAAACTGCGGCCTTTGCTATTGCATAGGCTCCCAACAGATGGTATGTTTTTTGTTCTGTGTTTTTCCTTTGTATAAACTCACTGTTTCCTCAATATTATTAGAGAGCAGAAAGTTCACTGCCTCTAAAGCATATGTCATGAAGCAGTTTCACAATCCAGACAGAAATGGAATTGGTCAGGAAACAATGTAACAGACCCTTGAGAACATGCTAACCTTTGAAAAGAATCTCACCCCGTGTTTATGTGGGGCCTTGAAGTCCAGTAAATAATGTGTATTTAATTAACATTTCAGCTTCTTTGGGAAGTGAATTTTTTTATCATTCAAATTAGTAAGCAAAAGAATTTAGACCAAATTATAGTGTTGTTAAGCATTTTAGACACAAAACAAATGAAATATTCCTTCTAAAAATTAAATATGTGCTGATACTTTTTTCACAGAAGGGTTTTAACTTTTTCAAAACTGTGTTAAAAGTATAAACAATTAGGTGGTTTTTTTTTTCTTTTTCTTGTATGGTACCATAAAAATTGAACTCAAGACCTTTCACATAATAATAAATACTTCACAATTGAGCTACTTCTCCAGTCACCAAAGAATGTTATGTGCTGTCTGTCTTTTTATAAATGTTTCTATTCGTTTTTAAATTTTTATTTTTTAAAGAGTACAAAATAGTATTAAAACAGAAAAATTACAAATGATGCAGAATTTCGCTTAACAAAATAATATGAATTCCACAGTATTTGTTGAAATGCATAGCATTGTCTTCAGATTAGTTGATCATACTGCCAAATACATGCATGCAAAATTGGAAGAAGAAAAAAGAAAGAAATATGTATGATATTAAGAAGAGAAAAAGGACAAAGAATTCAAAAAGGGAGACAAAACAAATTAAGCATTAACTACTCCTTTCCAGCAGAAATGCACAGCATATAATGTTGAAAGAATAAATAAATTAGTCAAGACTGCCCTACCCTCCTCTTCATCTATCTAAATCTTACCAACCAATCAAGATCGCACCCCTCCCACAAATGTTCTTCCAGAGGGTTCCAGCCCATCATGTTAATCAAAATACACATTTTCATTTATAAAAATAGTGAACTACTACTTGGAATTTCATACCATTCTGCCGTGTTTTAACTACTCATCAGCTCTGCCCAAATAATAACTGTTGGGTTTAGGTTGGAACCAAACTATTTTGATTCAAATCAGTGCAAAGATTTTTCAGTGACTATATAAAAGGGTGAGTATATCCCTTATTTAGCTCAGAACCCTCAAGGGTGCTGGTAGACTATACCTGAAAGGAAATTTGAGGGAGAAGGGCAGCATAGTCTTCGGTTTTTCACATCAGCCTGCTGAAGACAGTGAGGAATTCCATCTATGCTGTTCTAGTGATGGATGTCAACAGGCTTCAACCAGAGTCCTATATAAAATTAATATTTAAAAGAAAATACTCACATTGTCCTTTTCAGGTACCCTCTTGCCATCTCTTGGAGTATGCCCTGGGTTGAAAACATAGGCTTACTTCTCTAGATTTGGTGCTTCCAAATATCCAAACCCAGAAGGTCCACTAACCCATCCAAAATTTCTCCCTGTGAATCTCTCATCAAGAACATTTTCCCGTGGACCTCTTCAGGCTCTGGATGTTTTTAAGTGGTTCCATTAATTAGTGTCAGTTATCCATTAAGTGTTCTTCATTTCAAAAATTCCATTGTGCTACACTAAAGTAACCCTCAGGGTTTTAGCTCAGTCATAACTTTAGCTTAAGATAACTATCCCTTTGGTGTGTCACCCAAAAGAATGAGAGAAGAGGTTGAAATCTACACCAGGTAAGAGGTAAGTGTGAGTAACAAGTTTAGACAGAGGCCTTGGCTGGGCAGCTTGTGGGGTGGCTCATTGTGGCCAACGTTCTCTGAGAACTTCTGAAAGCTTCAGAAGAATCAACTTGAATAAGCTCTTTAATGACAAACTAAAGTTATCCACTTGATGCCTTTGATTTTTATGGTTCTTTCTTTTTTTAAAAAATAGTAGTCTTTAATTTTTTTACCATCTTAAAAATGTACATTTGATCAAAGAGTGTCCCCCATTTTCTTGCCACATTTTGTATGTACAGCAATAACCACACAATTAGTAAAGTCAAGAACATGTGAAAACCACAGCTACTGTCAAGAAAACCAATGCATTCTCAGTCCCGGTGATCATACAGTTATGGTATAAACCCAGACTATCAGCACTGCGCACAGCCAGGCCTTTCCAGTGGAGAAGAGCTGCACTCTGAGAGCCTCCCTCATCAGAAACTTGCCTTAAGGAAGACAACAGCATGCGGACCAGATGCTCAGTGCTACTGCTCTAACCCATTTGAGGCACAAGTATGTTTGTCACATTTTGTCACTTTGTATGGCAATCTAAACAACTGGGCATCAATTCTCAAAGAGTAATGAGAACTGTTTGGTAGGTGACACCGTATTACACTTATGTGTAACTGATGTGCTGGTGTAACAAAGGCTCGTTCAATGCAGTGTGGGCAGTGGAAGGGAGAAATTAGCATGAGGTACTCTGACACCAGGTCTAGGGTCCTTGAGGCCAGAGAAGGTGCTGCTAGCTCATTCATCTAATGGACTCTGCTGTGCAGTGTCCCATTTTGCTCAACCTTATTGCTAAAACCCAACTTTGTTGCAGAAATATGTGCCTACCTGGGAGGGATGTGTAGACTGAAAGCACAGCATATGTGAAGCACACACCGTGCATGTGTGGGGAGGAAAATCTCTTGGTCCCTCAGGAAGTTGTTAACAAAGTCCTTGCATAGAGAGGCATGAGCCCTTGTGCTGTGTGATTTGTCAAGTCCAGGAAGTGACCAGAACAGTTGCACCTTGGCGTCGGCGTCTTTCCAGCAGGCAGCCCTCATGGGGCCTGGGTGCAGCCGCACTGCTTCCCTATGGCCTGGAAGCTCTTCTGCCAGGTGACTGTTACTTTCTCAGGCTGTTTGGCAGCTGTGATATGGATGCATCTGGCCTCTGCTCAGGCATGGGCGTGGTAGCCAGGGACACAGATGGAGCTCAAAGGGCTTCCCCCATGGCCCAACAGTATGCTGCTGCAGAGTGCTCTCTAGCCCAGGGATGGTCCGAGTCAGACCATCTTTCTCCTTCCACTGGCCGCTCACTGTTGAGTGCATTCCCTTCAGTGTGTGCTGCAGTGTGTTCTGACCTAGCATCATCCTGAATGACCGATTCTCCACAACAGTATCACTGTGACAATTGGTGGTGTTGAACTGCAGCTTGGAAGGGTCACCTTCTTTAAACTAGTGTAGGACCAGGCCCTGTCACGTGGGAGCAATAATCCCTTCTGATGAGACTGCATTCTTCCCCTGGTGTAGGTGCCACAGCAGCACTAGGCTGCAGCCAAGAGGGCTCTGCTTGTAGGAGAGGCATGAGCCCTTGTGCTGTGTGATTTGTCAAGTCCAGGAAGTGACCAGAACGGTTGCACCTACTTCTAGGGCTGCCTCCACTCGGGGGTTGCTGTAGGTGCAGGCTCCGCCAGCATGTCCCTGGGAAGGTGGCAGGACTTCCGACTGACCGCACACCTGAGCGCCCTGCTTCCCCAGCTGGTCATCTGCTCTGCCTTTTATGGTTATTTCTAAACATCTTCACTTTCAATTGTTTTTCTCACTTTTTTCAGATTTCTTTTAAAAACCTGAATTCTTCCCTTATTTTTCTCAGCTTTTTATTTTTTTAATGGAATGCTCTCTTTGTCTCTTTCCTCATCCATTTCAAGACATGTTTTCTAGAACTCTTCGCCTGAATTGTTTTCCCTTCTTCCCCTTGTCTATTTCCTTTTCCACACCCATCTTATCATTATTAAAATCTCTTCCTTTGAAAGTTGTGTAATAGATATACCAGCTCTGAAACTTCCCCTTAAAAAGGAAAGAAAGGGAAAATAGGAAGAAAAAATTGAAAGAAGCATTGAATCTGTTTTTATCTTCCTCTGTACGGAAAGACAAAAAACAAGTTCTCCATCTCCACAAAAATCCACTAAGATTGGAAGTCTCCTCAACTCCTCTGACAGATTGAAATCCTAGATATGTCTGAAATCTTTAGACTATTTTTTAAAAGTTTGTCTTTTATTTATGCACTACTTTATTAATAGCATCACTACTACTATTAATTATAAAACAGAAATATTTGAAATACCTATTTATTTATTATTTAAACTTCTGTGCATTGCTCATAATTTTTTGATGTCATAAAATACATAAAAATTAATTAAATTATTACATTTTAAATTAGGCATCTAACTTTTTTCTATGTACTGTGAATGTCTATAGGCTCTTATTGCAATATATTTTAGAAATATGTATAATGAAACATAATATCAGGTTTCTCAGTGAAAAAAATTCATTTTGATATTGAAATTATAAAATATATATGGTATGATTATAAAATTTTACCTTAGTGTTTTCAAAAATGAATGTAACAATTCAGCTGATTTTATTACAAGTAGAGGCATTAGGTCTATTGAATTATAGTCATGAAACAACGTCTTGTCTTAGGTTAAAAGTGTACTCTGGAGAATGATACTGTAGTCCTCAGAATCAGCTTCTTGTTAAAGAGATTTGAGTGGCTACAGAGACAGGTCTGATGAATGTGGAATTGCAAGTCATGCATGGTTCCTCATGCTTATAATGCCAGAATTTGGGAAGCTGAGGCAGGAGGATCACTGCAAGTTTAAGACCAGTCTACACTTCAAAGTGCCTTCAAACCCAACCTGAACTGTATAATGGAACCCTGAGGTTAAGGGTTTATCTCAAAAAGATTTTTAAAAATTGCATTTTCCTAAATCATATTACTTTAGGTAGAAGAGGCACAAGTCATAAATACCAAAAGAAGTGGCCTTGTATTTTTAATAGCACAATGGTGAAACATAAAAGAAATAAATAAGTACAAATGTGAAATAACTCACCCCACAGTGCCAAAATGGTATTCAAATTTCTCCATTAAGAAAGGTATTAAATAAAATGATAGGAAATCATTCATTTTTAAGAGACACACTGTCCATCTACATGTCAATAAATTAACTTTAATGGAAAAATTACTGAGTACTGTACTGAGCAGAAGCATTTAAGCTTTGAGTCTGTTTTGTTTCATGCTGTTTAGATCATTACAGTGCCAAAAGCTGGTTAATTGCTGGCCATGATAAATACATTTAGCATGTAGCATCTCATATCAACTCAGAAACTTTTGCAAGCTAGACACTTTCCCCAAGGGTATTGTGGTTTAGTGAGATTGTAAGGTGAGGTGAAATTGGGCCTCAGATAGGCCTTACCTCATCCAAAGCACTTCCCTTCCCCACTGTTATCCTCTGCATAGAGACAGTGCAGGTAGAGAGGTCATGAGACCTCTGCTCACCTTCCAGCAGACTGTGTAGTCCTTGGGGTTTTCCAGTGAAAAATTAAGTGTGTAAGAATAAGGAGGTTTCAAAAAACTCAATTCAGAGGGCCAGGGAAATGGCTCAGTAGAATAAGTGAGTCCCTGGCAAGTGCGAGGGCCTGAGTTCAAACTCTGGTTACACACACACACACACACAAAAAAAATCCCCTCAATACAAGGTCAATGCTTTTCAGAGCCTCTGCCTTGGCTTCTTTAAATGGTGTTGAAATACAGTTGAACTTATGAGCCTTTCAGAAAAATGGAGACATTCGTGGGGGAAAGTATGTAAAACATGATAATCCTTTGGACTGTTGTTCTTATAAAATATAGCTGTCTCTCTCAGACAGCAGTATTAGTCATGACCTATACATTCTTTTTACAATACATCATCGAATCCATTTAAAGTTTCAAAATGTGTTACTCAGTACAAGAATAGATAACAGTTGTTGGACCAAATTAAGGGCTCCCTTCACATATCTGTTTTATTAACAGTCTATTCGTGCATAAAAACATTTCAGACTGTAAGCAAAGGACAATCCTATATTTAGATTAGGTAGTAATAACTTCTGAAATTGATGTTATTTGTTACATTCTTGCAATTATTTGTGTGCATCCCTTTCCTTATTTAAACTGTGAGCCACTGCAGTGTAGGGTTTTGGGCAAAGTCCATCTTTGTATAAAAAAATGAAAATGATAAAAACAATTCATGTGTTTATAGCAAAACTTATTAGAAAAAAAAAGAGGAAAAGATGCCACTCTTTAAAGAAGAATGCCAGTTTATGCATACAAAAATAAGAAAAGAATTAATATATCACTATCTTCCAGAAAACGGCATACTACCATTTAGGAAAGGATTGCCAAGTAGTGTTAAAACTGCTAAAATGTGGGGGGGGGGGGAAAGATATTCATTGGTAAAGAATCAATAAGACATTATAAAAATCAAACTTTCTAGCCGGACTTCCTTCCCAGGCAAGTGCTTATGCCGCTGAGCTTTCTCCCCAGCTGGACTTTCTCCTTTCATTCTGCTATTTCCCTTATTCTTTCTTCATCCGGCTGAGATTTTAAGGTTACATACAGAAAGCATCTAGTTACATACGGGGAAAATAAGGTGTGTGAGGGAAAGGTACAAATATGAAAAGACATGCTGAAATAAATCTTGTATTTAACTGGATTTGGAGATAACTGTAAACTCATTTTAAGTAAGTGGAGATAGATAGATAATAGAATGATAGAAACATGAATAAATACATGAAGTTAGAGATATAGATTTAGATCAATATATAATATATGATATATATGATATATAATATATCATATAAAAATATATAATATATATTGATCTAATCTATGTATACATATATATAAACATATATATGTATTTTGTGTGTGCATGTATATATATATATATATATATATATATATATATATATATATATATATGTATTTCCTAGCTCTAATCCTTTCAGAGTTTCAAGAAATAAATCTCTTTAGCAATGAGAACATCCAGTGACCAAATGCAGTTTTGTGAAAATCATTCTCCACTAACAGAAACCAGGAGGCCTTGGAGAAATGGCTGATCCAAGAATTAAAGCAGCAACATCTTATTGAGCCAGAGAAAAAGAAAAGGCACATTAACAGACCACAGCTCCCAGCTGGAAGGGCGTCGCCGGCCAAGGGCAAGACAATTTGACCAGAGAAATGGATGAGTTCGGCTTTGACTTCAGTTTCCCTCAGAAGGTGGTGAATAACAGGCAACTCAAAGATACAGTGGCAAATGTTAACAGTTAGAAATAAGTGCCCTGGCTGTTGGATATTAAGGTCTTGGCCTAGGCTCAATCCTCTAGATGTGTGGCCTGTGAATTTTAAATAAAGAGATCAACAGCTTTACGGGGCTCTGGGAATGTCAAAACTTTCTCAGAGAGTAGCAACTCTCTGAGAGTTGCGATTCTCTGAGACTTGAGACAAAGAGCTCCACCAGAAAGCCCATATTTATTTGGTTTTCAAACAAAGGAAGGGTATACTGAGGCAAGCACATCAACTGAATAGGGCAGGGTCTTGAGAAGTTAGTTCAAGGGTTCCTCTAAGCAGTAAATTTTGCTAATTAAGGGAACTGTTTGATCTCTGGGGTTGGCAGCTGTATTGCTCAGGATTGAAGAGGGTGTGCCAGCAGCCTGTATCCTCTGCTGCCTCACCTGTGGTGTTCTCTTTTTTTTTTTTTTTAATTTTGTTTTATTTTATTTTTTTTAATTTTCATTTATTTTTATTTTATTGAAATACAAATGTCAATCAGACAGTTTCAAGACACCTTAACCATACAGATTCGATGAATTAATACATTGCAAACTGTTTTCATAACATTTTGGTATTGTACAAGGTGCATACATGATATTATATTTACAGATATTATTTTAGCAGATATCTTTTATCAGTGAATTAAGAGTGTAGCTGCTTACTTATCTTCTTTTTTATACCTGAATTATATCAAAAATTCAATAATTATTTTCCTAGTGGATGACCGTAGTACTAGAAGCCGACATAATATCCTGTCCAACCACCATTAGTGCAGATCTTGCCTCTCATAGAATTATGTAGAAGCACAGCGTTATCTATCCCAACTGTACTGACTATACACACACATCATGATTTTTTCTTTCTACACCCCTTCCTTTGTTTACACCTGTCAAAGGTGGGCACTCCATTGACATTCAACTAACTTAGGTGCTTGAACTCGACAGCACAATCCAACACAGTCCAGCATTCTACAACCATAGTGAGTTATTCAAAGAAATTGTCGACCATAGCCATTTACAGCTCAGCTTAATATTATGGGCTCACGATGTATACTTCATTTTTATACTTTTCTGCTGGATGGTTAAGACCTAGGTAGATCAAGACTTATATACCAACACATGAACTTTATATTTCCTATGTGGT
>PVKA01037059.1:0-21292 GCA_004027165.1 Ctenomys sociabilis | reverse complement strand
AAAAAGCAACAAACAACAAATGCTTGTGAGACTGTGGGTAAAAAATGAATGATATCACATTGTTGGAGGGTATGTAAACTAGTTCAATTTTAATGGCAATATACAGACATTAATTGCTATTAAAATTGACAAATATGTAAAATATGTATTCCATCTGATATAGTACTCCTTTTCTAGGTATCTTTCCCAAAGAGCTGAAAACACAGTATTATAATAAGCTTATAGAAAAATGGATGCTCCTTGAGACCATAATGTTAATTGAGGTAAATCAGACATGATCTATTTATTTATTTATTTATGTTTAATTTTTATATTGTTAGTACAAGGTCTATAGGGTCTCTACATAGAGCAGACTTGTAGTGATCCTCCTATTTTCATCTTCCCAAGCTCTGGGATTACAGGCACATGCCACCATGTCCAGTCTCAATTGCTGGCTCAGTGTGCCCGAGGAACAGGGCCAACATGCCTTGTGGTGCTGGGGATCAAACCTCAGCCCTCTGCTCTGCCTAAGCAGACACTTTAGTCTGCTGAGCTATCTGGCTCACCCCACAACCTTAAATATACCGTAATATTTCTTATATGACAAACCAAAAGTACAAATGAATAAAATATAGGACAAATAATGGAAAAGGAATTATACACCTTTTTCAAATGAGGGAACCAAGAGATATAAGAAGAGAGGGCTAATGAAACAAGAACAAAATAGAAGATAGGTAAAAGAAATTATATTGAAGTTCAAATAATTTCCCAAATTATCTCTTTCATTGTTTAAAAAATATTTTACCAGATTTTCTTCTTTTCTTTCTTTTTTTTTTTTTTTTAAGAACCAGGGATTGAGCTGTGGTCCTTGCGCTTGCCGTTATTCTACTGAGCCATCTCTCCAGCGCCTTATTTTCTAAATAATACAAAATTATGACAGAAAAAAACAGCAATAGAAACAATGAAAAATTTCACTAAACAAAGTAATAGGAATTCAACAATGGTTGTTATATTGCACGATACTATGTTCAAATAAGTCATTAAGGTTACTGATATAAATGGGGAATATTGGTATAAAAAAATAAGAAAATGTTGCAAGAAATTCAAAAGAAAAGAAAGAAGAAACAAAAAATTAAGCATTAATTGCTACTTTCAAAATACCAGCAGAGGAGCCAGGGAAATAGCTCTGTGGAAGAAGCATTTCCTTGGCAAGCATAAGGGCCAGAATTCATTTCCTGGTTCTGCAAAAAAAAAAACAAAACAAAAAAAATGCAGTATAATTATCCAAACTATTTTGCATATATATCTAAAAATATCTTGTTCCCTTTTGCTTTGTCCTTTTATTCATCCTAGTTTTTCCTTCCCACTGAACAGATCCTTTCCCTTTTAAAGTATTTACTGTACCTTTCAAGTTTTATTTACTCTTTCGGGTTCTCAACTAACAAGGTAATACTGTGTTTATACATGTTATTTGATTTATATCACTTACCAATATACTCTCTAGTTGCATCCATTTATATACAAAAGCCTCAAATTTATCTTTTTTATAGTTGAATAATACTTCATTGTGTAAAAATAACATATCTCTTATATCCATTCCTCAGTTGATGGGCATTTAGATTGTTTCCAAGATTTAGTTATAACAAATTGATGTACTATTGTGTCCATAATGATTTCAGTTCTTTTGGAAAAATACCTAGAAGGCTTGAATGTGACCTCCAATCCTAGCTTTTTGAGGAATCTGCGTACTGATTTCCATAATGGTTGTACCAGCCTGGACTCCCACCAACAGTGGAGAAAGGTTCCTTTTTCCCCACAGCCTCTCCAGCATGTTATTGGTTGACTTCTTGATGATAGCCACTCTTTCTGGAGTAAAATTGTATCTCAGCATTATTTTAATTTGCATCTCTTGAATGACCAAAAATGTTAAATATTTTTTATGTATTTATTTGCCATTTATATCTCTTCATTTTTGTAGTATAAATTCATCTCAGATGCCCATCATTGGATTGGGTCTTTGAATTCTGGAGGCCTGATTTGCTTTTAATTCTTTACATAGTGTAGATAGGAGTCCTTTGTTTGAAGATAGTCTGCTACAATCTTATACCAATTGTGGCTTTTCTTTTTCCTCTATTAGTGATTTCTTTTGATGTGTGGAAACTTTTTAAAATGATGAGATCCTTATTGTTGATTCTTTGAAGTATTCCCCTTGCAGTTTCATTTTTGTTCATGAATTCTCTACTTAGCTTATATCTTTAAGATTTCTACCTCCTTTTTCTTCCAGAAGATTTAGTGTTTCAATTTTAATATTTAATTTTTTTAATCTATTTTGACTGTAGTTTCGTCCATGACAGATATGGGTCTATGTTAAGCCTTCATAACGTGGAAAGCCAGTATGTCCAGCTTCTTAAAGAGGATATCTTTTTTCCAATGAACATATTTGGCTCTTTTGTCAAAGGTAAGGTGACTGAGTGTATTTGTAGTTGGGCTGGCATGTTTTTTAACCTCTTCCACTGATCCTCTGTTTTATTGCTAGCATCATGCTGATTTTTTCATAATAATATTGTAGTATAATTTCAAGTCAGAGGTTGTGATACATTGCCTTTCTTGTTACCTAGGATTGTGTTTGCTATTTTAGGTATTTTTTGGTTCCAAATGAATTTTGAGAATTTTTTTCTAGATTTTTGAGGTATACTAATGGTATTTTAACTGGCATCACAGTGAATGTGTATAACAATTTTGGGAGTTTTACAAGGGTTCTTCCTATCCAGCAATATCTTTCCATTTTCTGAAATCCTTTTAAATCTCTTTTTTAAGATTATCATAATATTTCCTGTACAAATCACTTACTTCATTTCTGAAATTTGTTACTAAGTATTTCATTTATTGGGGAATTATTGTGAAAGGTGTGGCTTCCATAATTTCTCAATGTGTTCATTGTTTGTGTGTAAAAATACTGTTGAAGTTTGGTTGCTGACTTTGTGTCCTGGTAATATTTGGTTATTGAAGCTGTAAGTGTCTCGGTGGAAATTTTGGGGTCTTTTCTGTACAGTATCATGTCATCTTCAATAATGATAAGTTCACTTATTTTCTTTCCAATAATTATTCCTTTCTCTTGTCTAATTGTTCTGAATAATATTTGAACAGCCATATTGAACATGAGTTGTGACAGTGGGCATTCTTGTTCCTCATTTTAAAGTGAAAGACTTCAGTTTTTGTCCATTTAGTATGATGTTGACCATTGGATTATCATAGATGGCTTTTATCAGGTCCATGTAAAGAATATTTATTCTGATTTTCTGTGGTTTTTATCATGAATGAGTGTTGAACTCTGTCAAAATATTTTTGATTTTGCATCAAGATTATAACTTGATTTTTGTCTTTGTCTTTGCTGATGTGGTATATTACATTTATGGGTTTGCATATTTTAAACCATTTCCCCATTACTGGAATGAATCCCACTTGTTGTGATGTATGATATCCTTAATGACTTGGTATGTTCTGCAAGTATTTTATTGAGGGTTTTTGCATCATTGTTCATAAGGGAGATTGGCCTATAATTCCCTTTTATGGTTTGATTTTTCTCTGGTTTTGGTATGAGACTAACACTTTCCTCCAGAAATGAGTTTGGGAGAATTGTTTTCCTTTCAATTTCATTGAACAGTTTGAGTGAGTTGGCATTAGTTCCTTCTTAAATTTCTTGTAGAATTCAGCTGTCAGTCTATCAGGATCTGGGCTTTTCTTTGTTAGTAGATTTTTCTTTTATTACGTTTCCAATTTAATTGACTGATATTGGGTTATTCAGAATATTTATGTCTTCTTGATCGAGCTTTGGTAATTCATATGTAACTTGGAATCTGTCCAGATCTTCTGTACTTTCCATATTGTAAGAATAAAGATTTTGGAAACAGGTATTGATGATCTTCTGAATTTCTACAGGGTCTGTAATGATTTTATGCTTTTCATTCCTTATTGCATGACTTCAATTTTTTCTTTCTTTTTTATTTTTTTGATAACTAGGAGTTTATCAATTTTGTTTATTATTTCAAAGAACCAGCTCTTTGACTCATTAATCCTTTGTATTGTTTTCCTCATCTCCATTGCATTTACTTCTTGTCTCATCTTTATAATTTCCTGCCTTCTTTGGTCTTCTACCTTGACTTGTTCTCTGTCTCTTGGAGTTGGAGATGTAGCATCTGATTGTTTATTTGGGTTCATACTGTTTCTCTGGTGTGAGAATTTATCATTATAAATTTTGCTTTTAAAACAGTTTTTATTGCATCAACAGGTTTTGGTAAGTTCCAGTAAGCTGTACTGCCTTTACCTTTGATTGTAAATGCTGTTTACTTTCTTTAATTTTTATTGATTGTTCAGGTGGGTATTTTTTAGTTTCCATATGTTTATGGAGTTTTTGCTGTTTCCTTTGTCAGTTATTTCCAGTTTCATTGCACTATATTCAGGGAAGATGCATGGGACAATTTCAATTCCTTTGCATTTATTTACTTAAGCACGTTCTATGTGCTTGTACATGATCTATTTTGGAGAATGCGCTTGTGCATCTAAGAAAAATGTATATTCTGATGGTGTTGGGTGGAGCACTCTGTAAAGTTCTACCTAGTCCATTTCTTGAAAAGTTTGGTTTAATTCTGCTATTTCTTCACTTATTATTTGCATAGTTGATCTATCTTTTTAAGTCAATGGGGTTTTAAGGTCCCCCAGCGCAATCATGTTATTATTAATTAGATTTTTTTCTTTCTTAAAATTGGTCTTATATAGTTGGGTTTATTTATTTTTGGTGTATATATATTATAATTTTGATCTCTCCCTCTTGAATTTTGTCCTCTAACAAGTATTTATTGGCCTTCTTTATCTTTTAATCATGCTTGGTTTGAATCTGACATTATCAGCAACCAGTATAGCTAACCCGATTGTTTTCTATTTTCCTGTCACTTGGAGTACTGCTTTTCAACCTTTGACATTTAGTCATTAATTTGTTTTTAGTCAAATGTGTTTCTTGTGTGCAAATTGTTGGATTCTCTTTGTTGACACATTCTGCCAGTGTGCTTCTTTTGATTGGTGAATTGAGGCCATTTACACTGATGCTTACAATTGATATGTATTGGCTTATCTTTGTCATATTGTTTTTCCTCACTAGGATCTCTACTGTCCCCCTTTACAATTGCTTGCTCTGCTTGGGGATTTTTGTTGTTCTTTGAAGTTGTGGCCATTTTTGCCTCTTTCTGAAATATCTGTCAATACTCTTTGTAGAGTTGGTTTGCTTGTCATGAATTTCTTTAGTTTTGTCATGGAGGTATCTTATCTCTCCATTAAATTGATAGATAGTACTGAAGGTACATCTATCTGTGTTCTAAATTGTTTTCTTACAGGATTTCAAATATTTTACTCGATCTTCTGGATTTGATGGTTTGTGTTCAGAAATCTGCAGTGATTCTGATGGACATAGGCGATCTTTCTCTTCTCTCTCACAGCATTTAATATTCTGTTCTCGACTCAATTTCTTGGATCTTGATAATTATGTTTCTAAGTAAATATTTATTTTAATTATGGCTAGCTGGATTTCTATATGCCTCAATTGAGTATATGTCAGATTCTTTTCCCATGGTTTGATAATTTTCTGCTACTATGTCTGAAAAAAAATATTTTATGTCATTTGTGTTAATTTCAGCTGTTTTTTAATACCTTATATTATTTTTCTTTGCATCACCTTGCAGCTATTGCATTATTATTTCCTAGTTCTTGGTTACTTTTAAGAGATCATGACTTTCACTTTTACTACCTCCTATGCTATTTTCAAGATCCAAAATTCTATCATCTGTTTTGTTCAAGTACTTTTGATAGCTTTCTGTGGAATTGTTAATATCTTCAATATCCGTTTGAATGTGTTTTATGCATTCTAATTTTTTCCTGTGTTCATTTAATGTTTCCATCATTTCCATATTCCCTTCTATTTTTTAACCTATGTCTTTCTTTGATATATTGAGCAATTCTTTCATAATGGTTGTTATTTCCTTTTTTATCTAAGAGAATATTTTTGATCTGATTTCCTTCATAGCCTGGTGAAGTTGTTTATTTCAGTTGTTATCATTTCAGAAATTTCAGCTTCAATACTTCCAAATTCTTCTATGACCTTGTTCTCTGGACTTGTGTTGGGTGGACTGGGGGTCTGAGATTTCTTTTATTTCTTCCTTTTGTCATTTTTTGAAGTCCCCAGTGTTTTGCCTGACTTTGCCGTGATGGTAGGGAATTAGGGTATGGACTAATAAAGCTCTCAGGAGGTAGAGGGCACTGAAGCTCCCTCTGTGTTGGATTCAGTGTGGCTCCCATGTTGTTGAGTGGAGTGGCTGCCAGTCTCAGCTGAAGAAGAATCCCATGTTGATGAGTGTAGGTCAAATTCTGTAAGGTTCTATGGACGGTGGGGCAGCACAGGATAGGGCTCTCCAAAGTTCCCATTGGTCCTTAAGGTAGTTCGTCTCCTTGGCAGTTCAGGGCAATGATGATGGGTGGCCAGTGCTCACGAACTCTGGTGACAGTGGGTGCAGCAGGGCTAAGTCTGCTAGGTCTCTCTGGTGGTCTTCAGGGCAAGGATGGTCAGTCAGAGCTCAGTGGAACTCCAGTTGGATTGGGTGGGGGTGCCGATCCAGTGCTTCCAAGTCACCCTGGCAATGTTCATGGTGAGGACGGCTATCAGAATTAAATGAAAGAAAAATTCAATGTCTTGATTGCTTTCTAAAGCTATACTTCTAATGTAGCATTCATTTGTATTTCACTGATTGTGAAAAACATAAGGATAGGGCAGCAAAGATAAAATTCATGTAGTATAAGCATAAGAAAAAAATATGTACAACTGAGACAAAATTGACCAAAATAAACTTGAGTCATACTCATCTTAATTTGGAGTTCCAATAGCAACTGCATGAAAAGTGACGACTTTGACTGGACTATGTTGAATAAAGAAACACACACATACACACAATAAATGCAAAAATGTTTTAGAACTTCCAGTATCTCATAACAAGTAAGTTTGTTAGACTTATGCTTTACCATCCTTAATATTTTCAGAGATAATATCAGTACATGAGATGTTTTAGAGTGGTTTTTTTTTTTTTTTTTTTTTTTTTGACATTTTGAGACAGGGTCTCACTATGCAGTTTAGGCTGGCCTTAAGCTCACTTTGTAGCTCAGGCTGGTCTCGAACGCACAACAATCCTCCTGCCTCAGTCTCCCGAGTGCTGGGATTACAGGTGCATTATTTTGTACTTCATTTATGATGAACTTTTTGTTTGTTTGGCTTTTGTTTTTTTAGGGAAGGGTCTACAGGGTGTTCAGGATCTCACTATTACATTGGACTCATAGTGATCAGCCTGTTTATAGCCTCCCTAGAGCTGGGATACAGGTGCCCACGACCAGGCCCAGTCTCAGTGTGCCCTGGGGGTGGGATCAGCACATCAGGCCCAGGGATTGAACCCAAGCCCCCTGCACCTGCTTGTGGGCACTTTAATCTTCTGAATTCTTTGGCCGGCCTTTATACTAAACTTTTATATGATGTGGAGTCTAGTGAAAACAATGTTGAGTGAAAGAGGACAGTATTTTTAAAATTTATTTCTGTAATTATATAAGCAAACGGTTTGGATTGTAGTGACCCTTTATGCACTAACACTTGAATTCACTGTTATGAATTATTTAATTTTGAATTTTCTTCTTCAAAATATTTTATTCATTTTACATCATATATTTTTGACTATAGAATGGTAATTTCAACCAATGGGATAAAAAGAAACATTAAAATTAGTGGGGTTTTTTTTTGAGAAACTTAAATTTTTGAGCGAGATAGAAAAATTTCACAAAGTAAGACATAACACTGTCTTCTGCTAGAAATGTCATCTGTCTTCAGTTAGCCAGTCATGAGCATATCATTTTTGGTGGGAGGGGGTACCAGGGTTTCAACTCAGGCCTCACACTTACCAGGTAGTCATTGTGCTGCTTAGCCAAATCATCAGCACAAACTTGTCACTTTCACCCATACATAGTGCTTTTTCTTTACATCCCATGTTAGAGTTCTTTTACTTTTATGACAATTTCACTTATTATATTAGTATTATTTGAGTTGATCAATGGTGGGTAAAATGAAGGCTATTTAAAATAAGCATTATTTCTGTTGACTTTGCTAAATTTTTATAGTCCTAAACACTAGGTCATTATTTTGAATTTTATATTTGCATAGTGAGATTATTTAACATTTTTCTTTTGGTATTCTGTTTCCTAAATTGAATCCACTGGAAAAGTTCTTTGTGCATAGTGAGTAGCTAAAATAATTAAGTCAAGTATTATGACTCGTAACAAAACTAGAGTCATATCTAAAATTTTAAAATGTACAATTGAAGTTTCAGGAATGCTATCTCTTCCCAATTTTTAAAAACTGTAGTATAATGGGTAATATTTCTTAATATTTGCATCTATAGTAGCAGATTTTTCTCCTTTAGTTCCTTGATGTGCACATTATACTACTAGATTACTGTCTAACTTACACCTATATATGCATTTGTTTAAGAAATCCTACTTGTCCATGGTGAGTTACATATTTTTTATTTACTGCTGGTTCAGTTTATAACATAGAATAAAGTTATTATCAGATGGAAAAATTTGAATTTTATCATAGAAAGACTTAAAAAAGTGTCACTACTACAAGTATAGTGACTGTTGGGTCATGTGCTGAATGTTAAATCATGGTTTGCTTTGTGTTAGGATATAAAATACAGTATGGAATAATATAAGGTCTTGGTGCCTTAAAGTGAGATTGAATCTTTATGAATTTAAAAGTTGATATGTAAAATCAAGCACTCCTCTGAATCTTGATGGCTAGTATTTAGAAAAAAATCTGAAATAGAAAATGTTTTCTGAAGATAATTTTGCATTTCACCCCATAATAAAATATTTAAATGATTAGATTTATCCAATTGCAAAAATACCTCTTATTATTAACTTAAACAATATAATATCACTGAAAATGAAGCACATATAGGACAAAGTCTTCATTGCAAAATCTAGACTGCCCACTACGTATGTGACTTTAGAATTGATTTCCTAAATTAAATCAAACTATGATAATTCTATGAGCTTTAACAATGATTATCATTAATAACTGTGACTTAAATTTGTAATTTTCTTCTTTTATGATATTTGTAATTCCTTTTGGGATTTAAAGTTATAATATACTCTCACCACCGTAGGCAAAAATTCCCCTTCTGCCTACCCCCATCATGAGTATATCCTCATAAGTGGATCCACAACACATTAACGTTAATGAACAAGGTCAGTTTTGCATTTGTGTTATTTAATTGTGCAATATATCTTTGGAGTCATTATTTTTTTCTTTGGCCACTTTCTTTATTTGAATCCTTAGTACATGTATTTTCTATTTTCCTTATAATGACATAAAATACCTCTCAATGTTGTTTTAATAATATCATTCTTAAAATGTTAATCCTTAATCATTGAAACATGCTGTGCTGTAATTTTCCTATGGCTTTGTATAGGGGTAAAATATTCATATTGTTTTTATTTTTTTTAATTTTATGTTTCTAAGGTATCATTTTTAGAGTCTCATGCTCTACTGACTGAGCTAGCCCGGCACTTAAGGTGTCACTTTTTTATTAAATCCTCACTGTATTTCTTGTTAATATGAACACATTCTATATTACATTTATTTTGGGAGCCTTACTAGACTTCTCCCATTGACCTAATAAAAGTAAATGATGAAATTCTATGAATAAACCATAAGCCTTTTACAAAAGTAACTTTTAACTGGAATATCACTCAGCAGTAAAGCGTTCATCTAACATGAGTGAGTCCCTGAGTTTCATCCTCTGCAGCATAACATATTAAGCATATATATATATATGTATATATATATATATGTATATACATATAATATATGTATATACATATATATATTCAAGTTTTTAAAATGAACATAACATTATTTATTCATCAAATTATTGATTTTTCATACTGGTAAGTTAAATATCTTTGCTACTCTGAGAATATTTGTTATAAATTATTCTTTCTTAATTTTTCCCAAGTTTTGTGTGGATTAGATGGTTCTATTTTCTTGCATTCTTCATTTTTGTTTTTGTTTTTGTTTGTTTGTTTTGAAGCATCATTCTCTAGCACTTGCTTGCTTCTTTGAGATAACTCAGTGTTGTATGTGCTCTTGGTGTACTGAACAGAGGGGGGAGCATGGATTTTATGCCACAGTTTGTTTACATTGGTCAGTTTTGCAGTAGGGAAGTCACTATTTTCAATAGAAAGCCAGGGTCACGTCCTGGATTAGAACTTCTAGTAAACTGTGCTTTCTCCAGACTCTACCCTGCTTTTTGCCACACTTACACTGTTCTTTACCAAGTGATTACCCTGGAATCTAGTTTATTGAAGTGGAGAAAGGGAAACAGAAGTACTTTCTGAGGCCTTGCTATGATGTCAGATCTAGGAGTACTGAAAGACTTTCAGATGTTAACCACTGAACCTTTAGAGATCAACCCTCTTCCTGCTTTGCAGTTATGAAAGCCAATTATTACTTATACTTGGATGATAAGCAGAAGAGAAAATGCACAAGGCATAATTTGTAATGCAACTGGAATCTAAGTGGAATCTTAGCCATTTATCTTGAAATGTTATTTATCTCTGAAACACCAAAGGTTCTCAGAGTTTCCTAGATTTCTTATGACATCTCAAGGTTGTATGAAGCGAAAAAAAATATATAGGTTATTCTAGCTTGACATCCTGGAGAAAAGGATGAGTTCACTTTTCTTCCAGTGATATGTTTCACATCAGTTTTCCTGGGGGACATCTGCCAAGTTCTTCAAAGGGTTAAACGCTATTCCACGCTCATTTTTTCCCCTTTGGATGTGGACATCATTAAATAAAGTATGACTACTTTTCTAAAACAGAGGTAAGAAAATATAACTTAGATCATGTAGCAAATAGATTTTAAACTTTCCTTTTATAAAATGTAAGTGACATTTTGTCCTAAAAACTAAGATGGGCAACTCAATAAATCATTTTTTTTCCTCAAAAAGTGACATTTATTCAAAGAAAAAAAAGAAAATATAAAGAAAAATTGACAAGATGTCCAAGCCGTGGCTCCCTTCCCTCCCCCCTCCAGCTGCTCCTCGGCCACCCCAGGTGGAACTCTGGTTGGGGCTGGGCAGTAGGGTAGCCCTCTCAGTTGAGGTCAGCAACATTGAGGGGCATCTCTTCAGTGGAGGTGTTGTAGAAATTCTCAGTGTCTTGAAGAATCCTTTCATCTTCTTCTGTCACCATGTTAATAGTTACACCCTTATGGCAAAGCGACCTCCATGACCGATTCTATGGACATAGTTTTCCCTGTTTGTTGGAAGATCATAGTTGATGACTAAAGAAACCTGCTGCACATCAATGCCTCTGGCCAGTAAGTCAGTGGTAATCAATAATCTGCTGGAGCCAGACCGGAACTCCCTCAGGATCACATCTTGCTCCTTTTGGTCCATATCTCCATGCAGGGCAGAGACAGTGAAGCCTCGGGCACGCATCTTCTCTGAGCCAATCAACCTTCCTTCGGGTGTTAATGAAGACAGCTGCCTGGGTGATGGTCAGGGTCTCACACAGGTCACATAATGTATCCAGCTTCCACTCCTCTCGTTCTACATTGATATAGAATTGGTGGATACCCTGCAGGGTCAGCTGTTCCTTCTTGACAAGAATCCGAATGGGGTCTCTCATGAACTTCTTGGTCACCTCTAGCTCATCTGAAGGCATTGTGGCTGATAACAAAACCACGTGAGTGTTACTGTTGAGCTTTTGGAAAATCTCATAAATCTGGCCTTTGAATTCATGGCTCACCATTTCATCAGCTTCAGCAAACACAAACATCTTGATGTGTTTGGGAGACAGGTATCTGCGGTTCAGCATGTCAAACACTCGGCCAGGGATTCCCACGATGGTATGGGGAGCTTCCATGTGAAGCTTCTGTACCTCAGCACGCACATGCTATGCTATCTGCTGAGCCAATTCTCGAGTGAGAGCCAGAACCAAAACCTGGGTAGCTTTTAGATCTAACTCAATCTGTTGAAGAATTGATATGACGAATGTGGCTCTTTTCTGAGTCCCAGACTTGGCTTGAGCATTCACATTAAACCCTTGTTACAAGGAAGAATGGCATGCTCCAGGATGGCAGAGGGCTTCTCAAAACCATAGGCATAGATGCCATGAAGAAGGGACTCAGAGAAGTTCACATCATGGAAGCTGTCAACAATCTCATTCCAATTACTCTCGATGATGCCTTCAGGCTCCATCCCATCTGCGCCATTGTCTCAGGATTGAGAATCCTGGCTCACAGACATGATCCTTAGAAACTACAATAATTTGTGTATGACAAAAAATCTAATAAAATAAAAATAAAAGCCAAGATGTAGAACAGAAGATAAAGGATGTATAATAAGAAATAAAGGGAAGTAAAGCTTTTTGATATTGTTTTCTGAGCTGTGTGCTTTTACCAATAAACAAAACAATAAAAAAAGAAAATGGAAATAAAAGAGAATAATATAAAGAATTTCACTATCATCAAATAAATAACATTTATTACAAGAGGATATTTTCTAGAGTCCAAAATATAAGTGATCTCACTTATGTTTATCTTTTCTAAATAAGTGATAATGAATATAGAACCTGAATTAATATTACACAAAGTTAAACAAATGAAAATCGCAAAAAACCTAAAGTATGAAAATAAAACAAAGCAAAATCTTTATGGATGCTCTTACCAAATCTCATAGTTTGAAGATGAATTTTAGTATCTCAGTGGGAATTCCATGTAACGGTATCTGTTGGGGAAATCATGGAAAGTATTTCCAGGTCCTGTGAAAGGAATTATCTGCTCAGAGCTACATGGCTGAGAGGTCTTCTCAGGCACATGTGGGTACCAGCTGCTTCACTTCATGGAAGCTTTATTTCTCATTTCTAAGAGGACATAATGGTACTTCCAGGGCTGTTGTATAATTAAAAGAGAAAATTTATGATGTGCCAGCCATATGATAACTCAAAAAATTTCTAATCCTTGTATGGATGATATGCAGATATTAAGTTCATCTCTTTTGTTAGCAAGAAAAGAGAAAAAAAGATATATAGATATATAAATTATTTTACAAATCAGCTATATGTGAAGGAGCTTTACAATCTTTCAGTATTTTATACCCTTTTACTGATAATTGAAGAAGATCAAGTTTTTCAAAACTGACTACTGGTTTGTATGCTGTGTTATTTTTAGTAATTAAATTTGTTGTGTACTGACGTTTGCAATTATTATGCTAAATTTAATTCAAATCTCTTACTTCAATATTTTTATTCTAACAATCCTACCAGTAAGCACTTCTCTGGCTTTTCTTCCGATGTCCTGGCACAGTTATGCTTTCTTTCATTTATACATTTATCCATCACTTGATACCATCTGTTCTTAAAACAAGGCAGTACAGCACAGCATGGAAATGATTATTATGCTATATAAAAGTTTATGCATAATTAGAAAGTTGCATTCTAACGCTTCAGTTGATCTTAAATAATAATGCTGCATTTTTAAGTTGCATTAGTTTTGCCTCACCTGCTGAAAGTTATGCATTTTATTAAATAATTTTTTATTTCATCCTCTTGTAAAATAATTGCTAGTCTGAAGTAGGGAAACAGCAGTGATATCATGTTAGGGAAAATAAAGAAAAAACACACAATTTTATCTCTCTAAAGGAGCTTTCTAGCATGTGCCTTTGGTAGCAATCATGTTTCATCCCTCTGCTGTGACTACCCATATGCTCATAACTTTCTCAGTGTGTAATGGGGACTCTCAGTGCAGAATGAGGAATGCATAGCATTCTTAACACCAACTAAACAGTCACATCTCAACATTGATTTGTGAATTAGTTTCTGCTTGCCCTCCTATTAGATTCAGAAGTTGTGAATTTTAGACAAAATCATTATAAGAGATCTTAGCAATGATCTGAATGCTCCCCAAAAATGTAAAGACATTGCGTCACAGTGAAAGATAGATGTCTACATGTATAGCAGTACAACTGATGAGAGCAAAATCTGGGAAGTGATTGGTATGTCCATTGCCAGATGAATGAATAAAGGCGATGTGCTACTGAGAGACAATGGAGTGCTGCAATGCCATAGGAAGGTTAAACACAAGTCATCAGGAATAAGAAGGATGTCCCGAAGACCATAATGTTTGATTCAATCACACAAGCTAAATACCAAATAGACTTCCTTATGTAAAAATTTTAACTACATACACATATATACACACATGTATGTATACATACATGCACTACTATATGCATAATTACATATATGCCATATCTAATTACTATGTTTAATATATATACACTTTATATAACTACATATATTTGTATATATGTATGTATAAATATACACATATGTATAATGAAGTAAAAAATGATAATAAGCAATAAGAAACTATAATCCAGTGGATATAATTTATCTAAAATTGAACCTTGACTTATTAGAATTCTTTCATGTTTTATATGGCCTTTATCCTATTGTGGACTTCTCTCTCTCACCTATACATATAATCACATATATATATATATATTAACTTTATAAGGTCTTATATGATAAAGACATCATTTTGACATTTGATGCAGGAAAAACAAAAACAAGTTGGATTGAATTTGGACAAACAATTAAAATATATTATGTACATGTACCAATGTCCCACAATGAATGTACAATGACTGTACTGCTAACATGTAGTAATAAAAATAAAAAGTGTAAATAAAATGCAAAAAAACTCACCTCCTTCTGAACTAAAAGAAAAGGCTCGTTTTTATTCCAAAATGGATTTTTGAAACATAGAAATCAGACATAAATCAAAGCTGAAGTATTGGCAAGTTTTTCTGGCTGATGACGTGTCATTCCTCATGCTGAGCTTCTGGTGCCGCTGAATGACATCTGCCATAAGCCCAGGCCCCCAAGCCACTGGCTTTACACCAAGGAGAGCACTGCATGTCTGCATTTCCCGAAGGTCTGCGCTAACTACACAGTCACATCTCACAGGGCAGAGAGGAGACGCACTGAAGACCGGGTCTGGGACAGTGGTGGCACTAAGACGGGATAACAGATGGGACAACATATTGCACACAAAGGCAGTGGAAGAGAAGCAGGAGGCTTGAGAATCTCAACTCCAGCCTTCAGCCCTTCAGTTCAGAAAGGAAGAAAGAAGTATTGAGAAAGTTATATAACTTTTGAGCTTGTTCAGTCATCTAAGGTAAGAGTTGAAAGTGAGACTTGCAGTCTCTCACACTTCTCCATTATTTACCTAAAATGAAGATTATTTTTTATTTTTATTTTCTCTGCATAATTAGATCCATTAAGTTTCCTGTTTAGTTTTAGTTTATTCTTCTGAATATGTACAGTTATCTGGTTGAATGATAAACACTGAAAAATTTGATTGATCAACCCCTCCTTTTTATATGTGGCACTTTGGATCGAACCTGGAACCCTGAACTTGCCAGACAGACGCTTAAGCTACTGACCTATATTCCCTACCAATAAAGAATTCATGCACCCCAAATTAAATGTACTTCAAAAATTAAGCTTCTGAAGTGGTAGCCTTTCTTGTTTTTGTGACCTAAACAATTATTTTTTTTCAAAATGTTTAGAAAAAATTATATTAAGAATTTTATTAGGAAAACAAATCTCCAAAATTATGTTTTATTTTTATTTATTTATTTATTTTTGGCTGGAACTGGGGATTGAACTCAGGCCTTACACATGCCAGGAAAGTGCTTATTCTACTGAGCCATCTTCCCGGCCTTCCAAAAGTTGTTTTAAACTTTCATTATACACTTTACAGTTGTTTTAGTGATTTATGGATTATAATATCCTATTTCTGAATCTCCTCTCGTCTCGTCAGTCATTCCTTCCCCATAAAGGGAAGACACATATAAGTCATAAGGTTAGTAAAGGGATTATTCAAAGAAATAGAAATGCATGAAGCAAGTGGGAGGAAAAAAGAATGGGTTCTGACTCAGGGGATTTGGTGGGAAAGGGGGCCAACGACTGATCTAAAGAGACTCCTATCAGTGTGAAGTCTTCCTAAGATTATTGTCCAAGTTAATTGAGAGTGAATTTTTAAATATTGATGAGATTTAAAGAAAGGATACCTCAACCTCAGCATTCAGGTTTTTTTACTAACCGAAGAAATTGGAACAATTGGGACAGCAGAAGGTGGGGCGGGCACATTCCAGCATGGGGCTACAACGTCCTCCGTGGCCTGAAAGCCCTGTGTAATCTCTCCCATAACCTCAGGGTAGGAGAGCCCTGCAACTCATTTCTGATGAACAGGATACAGCACAGGTGGTCACTCTTGTGAGTCATCGTAGGGCAGCAGACTCCCCTGGACTGGACTGCGGGCTGGATGCTGTCACTGCAGAAGCTGCCTTTGGAGTGAACCACATGCCTTGTAACCTAGGAAGAAGAAGTATGACCTGCCATCCAGGGGAGCTTGGAGGTGAAGATGCGTAGTAGCAAAGAAGGGCTACATCTTGGGTTATGGTGTGTAGAGAAGCCCTGAATCAGAGAACCGTGAGTGATTTGTGACGTCATATGTGTTTGTTGCTTGAAACTACTCAGTTGTGGTAAAGTGTAATGAAAGGCTAAACAAATGAAAAAAAAAAAAAACAGTATCATTTTAATGATGAATAATGATATAAATATTCAAAAGAATGAAGCTTAAAATATGTAAGGTCACAACTGTCTAATTTAAGGTCAAACTTTCAAGAGTATGATTTTAAAATAGAAGAAAAATGTGTTCCTAGAAATATTTGGAAACAATATTTTGAACTGAGGTATGAAAATATATCATTTATTTGTCTTTTCTCAAAGCTACTCTTATCCAAAGAAAGTAGAATATACTAGAATATGAAAGATCTTTGAAGAGAAGCCAGGAATTTACATTGAATATTTTTAAAATACCCTTTTGAATCTAAAAATACTGCATAAGTTATCTTTTCAGAAGACAAAAGACTCTGTACCGGCTATACTTAAGCTCCCGGTTAAGTTGGCTGTGTCAGATAGATTATCATGCACACACTTGGATGCCTGAAGAGAATGTAAGCCCTATGAATGATGGAAAGTTCAGATAAGATTGGATTTTATTCTTCAGATATTCTTTTGGCCTACAGATTTGTTTCTTGAATAACTGAAGAATTTTTTCTGTATTTCTTTTGGATAATTCTGATAGCCTGCATTTCTGCTTTGACGAGTGCCATGTTTTTACACAGCCCACATCCTATGCTGCGAATGGAAATAACTTCACAACAAATTCTCTTTTTTGCCTCATGCTATGTGTGAGGTAGACTAATGGTCTGGCCTATGTCTTGCCAGAGGCACCATGTGTTGATTCAAGTAAAACAGCCAGGTGTTGACAATCTATGCAGCATCCTCGGACCCACTGGTCAGGAGCAGATCAGCAGATACTTCCAGTTGACCTGATGTCTCTCTTCCCTTCAGCTACTGGATGCCTAACCCCTTTCTCCTGCACAAGCCCTTAGAGTCCTCTAGTTCTGCTCAACCAGATCCATTTGTACATCAACCTCTCACTTTTTAAATATCTCCTTAGATACATTTTTAACATATTTTGTGGGGCTCTAAGCTGTGACGGATTCATGAAACATGAAAAGCTAAGCAGTATCAAAATGAAAAGGACATTGTTGCCACCAATCTACAATTTAATCAAGAGAAATTTATTTAAATTATACATGATTAAAAATTAATGGATGGATTTGTCGATATACTTTTAGAACATGGAAACTTTAAGCCAAAAGTCAAGGAATATGTATGTATTTACTAAGCATATACAATGTGCAGACTATGCTGAAATATTTATCTCTAATGTATTTGGTACAGGGCTTCACTATGCAGCTTGTCATAATCCTTTGTTCAGCCTTCCCAGAGCTAGGATTACAGACATACACCACCATACCCAGTTTCCTACTAATTTAATTTTCAGTGTCCTCTCCTTGCTATATGAGGCTGCCCCAAACTGAATTTCTCTGAGGTCCTTTTCCTTTATTGAAATATGAAGAGTAATTTTATGAGATAGAAAAATAGACCAACTTGTACTTTAGAAAGTGTAGTTTTAATAAATTATGTGTATCTTTCTATGTGTATAAAGTCTTTCAGCTTTACATCTGTTAATTTCAGTGGAAAATAAAAGATTTTTAAGTATAATTTTTATACAGAAAAGCAAAACAATTAGGAAATAATATAGAAAAAAGATTAAAAATGTTTCCTTTGATTCCATATTACATTTCATTCTACCTGACAAAATAGTATCTCTGTAATGATATTATCCTTCAGTTTTCATAAGCTTTTCACATATATTTATTGCCATGATGATCGCAACAAAATCCCAAGATGAGTATTTTAAAATTCCAAAGGAGAGCATGGAACTTAAACCCTCACTCAGGATCAGCTTCTGGCACCAGGATAAAGGTACACATCTCTGCCTGACTCCTGGCTTATCACCACCCTTTCTGCCCCCAACCTTTTCTCTCTTTCCTCAACTTAGAATATATTTGAATTTTTTGGTTATATAATCCTAATGAGGTCCTTGTAATGTCTGGATATATAACATGTTTCAAGTACTCTTTGCTCCACATAGTAAAGAAAACTTTTCTTACCACCAGACAAAAATGAGTTATGTTAGATTTTTCTTTCATTAAAGATACTTTAAAGAGACTATATTTAAGTTATAATCAGTGATCAATAGAGGTTAGGTAAGTGGTGGAGTCAGTGTCTGATGAAAAGGAAATATTCCCTGACACTCTGAAATTTTTCTTGCATGCCTTCCTGTCTTATGAGGCCATGCAATTCTTTTGCCACTGAACCTGAAATAAATAACTTGATCAACTGGTATTAATAATGACAGATACAAGCAATATTCATGTGCGATTGTGATTATGTATTAGAGATGATCTCTGAAATTGTCTAAGAATGTATCTCACAGTGAAGTGAGGTTAAAACTAGAAATTTTGTGTGTCAAAATATTTTATTTTGCTACTGGAACTATGTGCTTTGTAATTTAAAGGCAAAAAAGTTTCTTTCAGATTTTGATATCCACACTTTTATCTATTGAGTAAGTGGAATTTTTATTAGGTTGTAAAGTGAGTTGTCTAACAGAGGAATTTAAAATGTTAATCTAAATTTCTATTGAATTATAAATAAAATGGTTTTATCCACAACAGTTACAAGCATATGTCTAGAGACTTATGCAGTGCTCCCTCCTGGTCTATAACCTATACTGTATGAAGTTAAAGTATGGAAAGTGTAACATTCATACATTTTATCAGAGACAGGAGAGATAGTTACCTCATAAAACATGAATAATACAGAGCTATTTCCCTACCACCGAAAATTTATGTTCAAGACTAAATTAGTTTCTTATAAATTATGCAAAACCTCGTGATGTTAGCAAAAATGTGGGCACAAACTACTGCAAGTTTGTTCCTACTGTAAAATTTATATCATCAAAATGATTACATGTATTTTTATCGAATATTTTAATAGGATAGTGTCATTTAATCATTTAGTTTTATGAAGTCATATTTTTCCACAATGTTTGTGGTAGGTTGGTGTCTCAGTCTTCTTTCTTTGCTGGGACAAAATAACCAACACCCAAAATGAAGGTTGGAAAGGTTTATTTAACTCACCGTTACTGGAGGCTGTCGCCTATACTAGCTGGCTGCAGGGCAGAGTGGCACACGCAGGGGGGCATCCACTCATGGCAAATGCAAAGAGAAGAGAGCAAGAGCAAGGGGCAGGAGCAGCGACAGTGACAGCTCCAGAGAGCACGCCTGCCCCCCTCACGTTGCACTAGTCCATCTGCCCCAGGCCAGGCGAAGAACTCCCAGTGGATCATGAGTGAATCACAGCTTCTGGAAGTGCACCCCATGACTACATGTGCTTTTGGGGGGACGTCTAGATACACACCATCCATCACAGTTGGGAAGTAAAACAACCCTGAAATAGCATTGTGCCTTTATATCCTACTTAAATATTTGTCAGAATTCTGTCTGAGAGCCAGCAGTCTTAATGTCACTCCTGCTCAGTTGGCTGACTGACCTCTAACGATAGGTTAGGTTGATGATCAATGGAGAGGTGAAGGAGAATAATTTGAATTTTTAAAAAGATAAAATTTGATATATCAAGTGGTTTGGGCATTTGTTTTGTCTGCATCTGAAAAATTCTCATGTAAAAAAGCGTGTTTGTGTTTGATGCCATGTGATACATGACACTCTCATATTTACAGCTTTATTATCGTCATCTGGAGTTTGGAATGGAATGTTGCAGTGCAGTATACAGTTTCATAAGTTTCTCCCAGAAAATTACATTGAAACAAGAATTGTAAAGTGCAGTTGGAGACTATAGACCATTTATCCATCAAATGCTTATAATTCATGGGGCATAGATTATTTTTCATTTTAAAAATACTTTCACATACACAAAGAAATTTGCAAAACTAGTTATTAAAAATAATGAATCTGGCAGAATAGGAAGTTTTGGATCCTCATCATTCCTTCAGACCCATTAATTTGGCCACAAAACATGGAACCATTCTTTTGTTGAAAGCTTCCCTCACTGTAAGGTGTGAGCTTCATTAAAACAGGTTGGAATAGTCCAGATATGACCTCACCACAAGTTTGTCCTCCAGGAGAACTCCACGTGATGAGATGAAAACATTCTCTCTTCTCTGTATGGAGGAAGGAAAGGAGAGGAACATCCATCCAATATTTGACTGCCAAATGCCTAGAATTGGACCTTACTGAAATGAAGTTGTGTGATTTACTTGACAGACAAGTCAAAGTTAAGTCAGGATGATACTCAGTATGTCAGAAATATCTTCTGACACAAATAGAATAACAACAAAGAGACACGAAATATTAAACAGATATTATAAAGCTGAATACTATAACTAAACCTAAAAATATTAGTCTTCGTAGGTTGGAATCAGAAGACTAGAAAAAGAAAGGATCAACAAACTCAAAAGTCTTGATTGGCCAAGATTGCCTTTGCTATTCTAGGTCGTTTGTGGTTCCAAATAAATTTTAGGATTGATTTCTCTATATCTGGGAGGTATGTTGGTGGCAATTTGATAGGGATTGCATTAAATCTGTACAGCAATTTTGGAAGTATGGCCATCTTCACGATGTTGGATCTTCCTATCCAGGAGCATGGAATATCTTTC
>PVKA01037058.1:0-21292 GCA_004027165.1 Ctenomys sociabilis | reverse complement strand
TTTTTTCTATTTTTTGGTGCAGGGTCTCACTATGCATGCAACCCACATTCATAGTGATCTTCCTGCTTTTTGCCTCCCATGTGCTGGGATTACAGGCGCGCGCCACCACGCCCGGATTGCATCGCCGGCTCAGCGCACCCGAAGGCGGGCCCGGCGCGGCTTGGGGAACCAAGGATCGAACACTGGTCCCTGCGCTTACCTAAGCAAGCGCTTAGTCCGCTGAGCTTCAGCAAGTCTTGGGGGGTGGGAGCAGCACGGCAGGCCTGGGAATCGAACCCTGGCCCCTTTGCCTGCTTGCAGGTGCTTTAATCTCCTGCGCTATTTGGCCAGCCTGACAGTGATAGGTTTTCAAACCCTCCTAAACAAGCTGACTGCACAGAGTTATCCAGGGAACTTAGAAACAGAGTTTTGCCCCTCCACTTTTTCTGATCTGATATATTTAGGGAAGAGCCTAAAATTTTGCTTTTAAGGATTGCTACAGGTTGTTCTGGCATAAAGCAACATTCAGGAAGTGCTGAGTTAGACATGTAGAAGCCTATTTGCAAGAGGGAAGAAAGTTCAGGTGCTAGAATCACTAATGAACTCTTCCCCATGTCTTCAGAACTCAATACCAACGTGAGCCCTCAGTTTCTCTCTATCTTCCATGGTGGACCCAGATTGGGCTGGTTAGAGTGAAAGCCAAGGAGAACGAGGGAGCAGGAAAGCTTGCTGCAATCCCTAGAGCTGAACTTGTCTACCTAGACACACTCCATGCTGAATTTCTTCCCCACCCCTTGAGTGGCAGGGAACCAAAAGGTAAGGAGGAAACAAAGAGTGACTCCAAATGAACACAAGTGTCCTCCACAGGCTCAGACTTTAAATTCCTTGCGTCACCATGGAACTGCACCTCCTGGTATTATGGATTAATAAAATGTCCTTGCACCTGTCTCAGCCACAGCACCACTTCCACATTTAAGGGTGGAGTGGAAGGGGTAAAGTGACGAAGACCAACATTATATATTGCTTAAATTTATGAATGAAAGACTTGGGCTTTGATATAGCTGATAAGACTTTGATATTTCTGTGTGTTCATATTAGCACTTCTGAGGTAGTATTGCCAATCCACAGCTCTCTCCTAAAAGTATAAGAGAAAGAAATTACTTGAATAGTGTCTGGTACATACATGCTTAATATAGCTTTAATAAAATGCTTAGTATAGCACATAGTACAGTGGGACTGATCAATATATTATATTATAGTATGAACACATTATATATACATGTCATTAATGGCCTTATTTTAATTAGTGGTGGTAGTAATGTTGTTGAAGAGTACTATCCACAGAAAACAAGTTATAGACAATTTCTGAAAGGAGTTGTTAGATTTGGATTATCCAATGACTGTAAGAAGCTATGATTTATAGGGAAAATCAAACTAAAACAAACATTTTATTAATGCAAAATAGACAAATGCAGCCTTTCTCTAATTTTACTTTGGTTTAGGGCAAGGATGCCATGTTTCCTGCTAGGAAAAACATAGTATATGTTAGGAATGTGAGATATTCTCTTGTTGGAGATGCTGTTGACAGATGTGGAGAGATTTACAGAAGGTTGTTGGGCAAAGGCATTGCAGGAGGAGAGTATTGTTTAGTCTAAGTTACTTTCTTGTTACTGGAACACAATCCTTGGCCCCACAGTTTAAAGGCAGAGATTAATTTTGGCTCCTGGTTGCAGTGGGGATCAGCTGGCTCCAAGGCAGGCATAGGATGGCAGAGGGACCTGGTGCAGGGGAGGTGTTCAGCCCATGGCGGCTAGGCAGCTAAGAGGAAGTGCAGAGCTCAGGGCCAGAGCACACCATCAAGGCCACACCCGCAGCGACCCATCTCTGTCCAGCCCCTCCTCCCCAACAGCACATCTAGCTGTGGGATTCATGAGTAGGTGAATCCACTGATGCGTACAGTGTTCTGAGAGCCAAATCAGTTTTCTTTCTTGTAAGAAAAAAATTTATCAGTATATGTTTGTGGTGTAGAAAGTTGGTACATACACATATTGGATCTTAGTAATTTTTAGTTCCCCTTCCCCTCATCTTCCTCCCGCTCCCTCCATCCCTCAAACACATGGTTTCTGAGGAGTACTCTAGATCTAAAACAGAACACAGTATGCAGTTTAACATGAATGGATATGTTGGAGAAAATGGAAAAGATGAATAACTACTTAGCATGTGCCCCACGTCTTGAGCTCTTTTTCCTTAAGGGCTGATATGATTCTGTCCAGGTAGAAGGAGTGACTAGCATAAGTCTCTGGAATTCTCTAGCTAGTGCTATTACTGTTCATTGAGGTAAATTTTGTTGTAATTTAAAAGTTCTGAGGCAAATTCAAATAAGTTGGGGAGCTTTCTGTCTGTGATCATGAGCATGTTCTTTGGAGTTCAATTTCTAGGGTTGTGGTGCAATCTACTTCCTTAAATGCTTTAGATCCTATTCTGTTCCAATACAGACATGTGAGTAAGAGCATATGCATATTGTACCAACCTAAATTTGTCTTTGGCTTCTGTCTCAGTTGGAATATAATAAGCTTTTTTCAGCAGATGGATAGACAGAGCTGTAAGAATTTATTTTTCCTACATCAGTTGTTCTGTTCTATATGAGGAAAGCCCTAGTGCACACGTGTACATTTTCTCACTTAAGTGTATGCCTATTAGTGACATTTCTGAGTCACTGGGAATAAATATACTGGATATAAATGATTCACTAGATTCTGTGAGTCTTCTGAGGGCCTGTGCCAGTGTAGGTGCCTATGGAGTTGAGATATTACATGTATTTCAAACATTCTTTTCTCTGTTTTCCTTCCTTTTTCTTTGCTTAATTTTGAATGTTTTTCTATTGATTTATCTTTCAGTTCATTAATTCTCTGAATGATTGTATATAATCCACTTTTAATAATTCTGTTGTACTCTTAATTTCATTTTTTCAGTTCTACATTTACATTTGTCTACTTTTTAATTCAATTTTTGGTTGAAACTTGTCATTTTTTCAATGTATTAATTACAGCTGTTTCAAGGTTGATATCTGTTTACTTTTTAATCTAGATTTGCTGTTTTTTTTTTTTTTACTGTCTTCATTTATTGGATTTTGGTCAATTCTTCTCTTTTTGAGTGTTAGATTGGTTTTGATTCAATACCATACTTTATTTATGAAAAATTAAAGAATTAACTTGAGGCTTTGGATGATGTCATCTCCTTAAGAAGTTAATTTTGTTGTTAGAAAACAGCGAGGCTGGTTATGAACGGCTGACCTTTATTCCCAGGGTGCATCCTATACAGGGTCCCAATCACAAGTATGGGCTTTCTGTTAGGTCCCTTCCATTAACAGGATTGGACTCCAACTTTTGTCCCCTCACTTTACTAGACTGCTGAAAACTCTTACTAACTTTTTGTCTTGGAGCTTTAGCTTTCTCTAGTTACTTGCCTTTCTTTCTGTCTCTCTGTATGTGTGTTTTCCATTTGTACAAGCACTTCAAGGAGAAAATAATTACCAAATCTTGTAATCACCATTTTAGACTTTCCTTGGACCTTTAAATATACACTACTTTGATAGCTCTGATTCTCTCAGAAATTCTTTCCCTGATTCTCTCTTATTTTCCTTATAGTTTTGTGCAGCTTTCTTTGTTACGTGTTTTGATGGGAAAGCCATTGTAAAATCAACAAATCTCTTATCCCTGAAACAAATGTAGAGCTAGATAACGAGCTTTCTAAGGTCACATTATGTGAGTTTTATATCACTGTGTCTCTATCAGTACACACATATTTGTCAAAATAGAAGTACTTAATAATTATTATTTCTGAGTAAATTTATTGTCTTAATCACTTTTTTTTTTTGGAAACAAGTTCCTTCCAGAATTTTTATTTGCTGCATTTTAAAAACATTAAGGCTGTTTACCCAGTTCTTTACCAAACCTTCAATCATGCCAAAACTTTTTTTTTTTTTTTCCAAGACTGGTTTTATCACTCAGGGTCTCAGCTTGGAGACTGTAGGAGTGATTGCTGATCCTCAAGGACAGACTGATGGTGTCCTACCCAGAATGTCTGTGAAAGGAGCTGTGGCTCTGTTAGACCATGGTAGATTTTTTTGGGGGGTGGTCTTTTTGTTTTGTTTTTATTCTTTGTTTTTGGCAGAACTGGGTATTGAACTCAGGCCCTTGCACTTGTCAGGGAAGTGCTTATTCCACTGAGCCATCTCCCTGGCCCAGACCGTGGTAAAGCTGCCTCCACAATCCCCACTGAATGCCTGGTGAGGCACGGTGGTACCTGCTGGATGAGGTTCCAGCTAGTTCTCCCTAGATCCCCAGCCCATGGCACCTCCAGCCCCAGGTGTTAGGCTGCCAAAGTATTGCTGAAGCTCCAGCAGCACCCGGAAGCAATGGGAGATGGCATTCTTCTCCGCCTTGGGCATCTGTACATATGTCTGCTCGCATCCATCAGGCTGAAAGCGGGGGTCCCAGCCAAAGTTCCAGCAGCCTCGGGGAGCTACAATCTGGCTCAAGGTGAGACCCCTGAACAGGCGCACAGGCTCCCTGGGGTCCCCGGTACTGAGCGCGAACGTGCATAGTGCATAAACTGACTTGTCCTCGAAGCCAGCCAGGAGCTGGTGTAGCCCTTCAGGCTTTAACTTCTCCAAAAACCATTTTATGTAGGGGCCAGGAAGGCCACCAACGGCATTGAAGCACAGACAGGCATCTTCCACAAGGACGGGCCCCTACACCTGATGTGCAGCCTCACGACACTTCTGCATGGAAATCTCATCTGGCTCACCCTGGTACTCCAGCAGGTCAATTTTCTGTGCCACCAATGTGCATGGAAACTTATCTCCTAGAATCTGAATGACCTCCTCCAGCTTCTTGGCGTTCCCTGTGACAAACACGATCTTCTTCCCAGCCAAGGAGGCTGCCATGACGACCCCGTAATCACTTTTTAATCACTGAGATATAATAGCCAAAATACTCATATCTGCTTCTCCATGTAAGTGTACTTAGGCCATCTCTACTGGTTGCCAAAGTTCTAACAGATCCAGTATTGCTGAAGAGACCAAGTTCAAAGTCTTTGCTGAGATGGAAGGCAAACTTGGAACTATGAACCCCAGTGAGAATGAAAGGAATGTTAAACACTTTCAACATGGTAAACATTTCCACTTCAAAAGGGATAAAGAGGGGGATAAAAAGAAGTGGAAATAAAGCAAGACTGAAATCCAGCAGGGAAAACTGAATCCAACCGCTCTAAGTCCAGTACCCAGGGCAAACTGTGGCAGGATGAGCCCTCCAAAGAGCTTGGGCAGTCCCATTCCTATGACTTTGTCAGCTGTATCCTTATGGCTTCTCTCTTGACCAGGTCATGCTCACCTTCTAGCTCCCTCAGCAGATGTCCCATACTACTGTTTTCTCCAACTTCCTGTGGTTTCTGCTACACTTTTGGCTTCACTTTTACAGTTTCATACACACCCTTTCAAGGGACACACTGGCTCACCTCCCAGGCCTTCTTCTGAAATATTAGTGGAAGCCTCTCTGGCCCCACAATTTTAACATTCTGCATGCCTATAAAACCAGTACCACGTGAATAGTGGCACGGTCTGCCACAAAATGGCAGAATTTTCCTCTACCAGATTAATTAATCTTCTGCTCTTAATCTCAGTTTCCTGAAAAGTCTCAGAGTACAGGCAAAACAAAACAAATTTCAGTCAGAATACAATGCACATGGTTTTCAGTAAATGGAAATAAAGTCTTTGTTTCCAGAAGAAACCTCTTGATCCTGGTATTTCTGTCTTCATTTCTATCAAACTTCTGATATTATGAGCTATGACCAGAATTTCCCATCAATCTCTGCTTACGAAATTCTGAGCTTTCTCTAGTTGGCATCACCAAACCTTTCTGAACTCTTCCTGTGAACCAGTCCCAAAGGCTATGAACCTTATGGACCAAAACAGTCACAGATATCCCCCCTTCTCAAAATCTGTTTTAGTCACTCTCTTTTCCTTTTCTTCTTTTGCTGAAACACAATGTCTAACACCCACAACTGATAGGAAGTGAGATTTATTTGAGCTCTTGGTGTTTAGAGGCTTCAGTTGGTAACTGGCTGCCTCTGTGGCAGGAACAGCATGTTGGAAAGTCATCGGCAGATTAAAGCTACACATTCTCTGATGGGAAGGAAGGAAGTGGAGAGAGAAGGGAGGAGCAGAGTGAGGTATACCCTTCTAGATTATGCCCACAGGGACCTCCCTTGGATGAGGCCCCATTCTCTAATGGTAATCAGCTCTAGTCCTCTCATAATTTAATCATTTTCTAAACACACAAGGGTTTGAAGGAGCACTTCAGATCCAAACCAGGTCATGAATGACTTGAATTTTCTGAAGAACATAAAGCAGAATTAAAGTAATATTTTTTAGCTATTGTTCAAAGTCTGTTAAGGAGATTGCAAAGATTTTTTTAAAAAAATCATAAATTCTAATGTGCTGTAGATATTTCTAATTTTTCTCTTCTTTTTTAAGGGAGAAGATTGAGCTAATGAGTGCAGTTAAATAAGAAACAATAGAGACAAAAAAATCAAAGATTGAATACTTGTGTTTGCAAGGTTAAAGGTGGTGCTTTAAAATATTCAGATATCTAATTGAAACAAATCTAATTGAAACTAATGGTATTCAAATTAATATGAGTGGGAGATTACCATATTAAAAGCAGTAGTGCCTTCTGTTAACAGTCTGGTTTTAAAAAATGAGCTGGGCTTTAGGATTCTATTTGTATGCTGATCCATTTAAAGTAGTTATATTGCTTTGAAGGCAGGGTAGGAAAAGGAAAGCTGTTTTGATCTTCAGTATTCATTGGTGGAATACAAGCCAGGCACTGTAGGGCATGTATGCCAAGACACCTTAAGAATGAACTGGTTTCTTCATTGTGCTCAAAGGTGGAAAGGTAGAACCAGTGTTCACACTGTTTAATGCAGATTTCAATAAGTTGGTTTAGGAAAGTGATATCTTTTATGCTGCTCTCTTTTATTTTTAGAACTTGCATGTGTTCTGTGTGACCTGATGGATGGCATACAGACTCATCCTCATGAACCTTTCTACACAGTTGATGAGCAGGTGTCTCTTTCCTGTTTAGGTGCATGTCCTTAGAGAGTGTGTCAGAATTTCCTTGTGGCTATAATACAGGGAGAAAAACTGATCTCAGTTGGGTGACCTCCAAATGATATTGGGAACCTCTAAATGACATAGGGAAAATGATCTCGCAACCTGACCTGTATGAATTTATGTTCTCTAAAACCAAAGAATGAATTTTAGGAACAAACGGAGGTTATGAGCAGAATATATTTATTGAGGGAAAGAAACTCCTGTTCAAGAGAGAGACAGGAGGGGGCCCCAAGCCATAGTTCCTCAGGAAGTTGTCTCTTCCAATGACTTTTATAGAGGAAAACCATGTGGTGAGGCAGATCTAAGGTGGAGTAGACATGGGAACTCGCTTAGTTGGCGATGAGGGAGGACAAAACTATGGTCAACCAATGAGATTACAAGCACCATTGCTCAAGTAAAATTGATTAAATCCAGTAGCAAACTGGGAAGCGAGTCACGTGAATAAGGGACAGGGTCTCTTCCTGTTGGAGGCTGGGCTAGGGACTCATTTGGGCTCTTTCAAGGCTGCCCTTCCCTAGGGAAGTATGTAGCTGTGTTTGTTTCCTCTTTTGTATTGGTCTTGAGGTGTGACCCATACTAGAGTGTCTTTCTCTTCCCAGTAAAGTCACCTTGCCTTCCATCTCCGTCTGCTTGAAGACCTGGCCCTGTCTGACTGTCTAGAATATTTCTACCTAACTTGGCTGACTGCAACAGCTCCAGTCCTTTTTTATTTGAAAAACTGCAGTTTTATTTTACTGATTCAAATCTTGAACCTAATAAATAGTAGTTACTTCTAGGCTGCCAGGGTCTTTCTTTACTATTTGCATTTCTGGACTTGAATGTGTATGGTAAACATGCTTTTTATAATGAAAAACACTTATTCCCAGAAGGTTTTCCTCCCAAGACAATTCACAGAAGGGAGCATTTCATCAGTGTTTATAGTACCTTAAATATTAAAGCCTTTCAGTTCTAGATAAATATCTCAACTCTGAGATCAAATTCTGGGAGACAAATTAAGTGCGTTATTTCGAAGTTGTAACTTACAAGGTATTTTAATAAATTGCTGCATTGTCCTTGGTAGAGTCGCTAGCTTTTGGGGGTTTCCTTCACATGAACTATCTTTGGTGCCTCAGTTGGTGACCAGGATAAGCTACCACCATTTGCAGCAGCTCTGGAGTAGCTTTAGGTGTATGGCTTGTGTGGATCCAATCTTAAGTGGAGCCCTGAGATGAAGAATATTTGTTATATCCCGAAAGATGAACCAGCACCCCAGGATAATGGGACCAGTTTATACACAGTGTGACAGTTACTCAAGTGGCACACAGTGATTTACGTGGGGACAGGCAAAGAAATCCCAGGGATTCTGAAACTTTTATTTAAATCCTCCATATGAAAGATTAGCTTTGAATCTGTTATGGTGCCAAGAAAATAAAGGCTTTTTTTTTTTTTTTTGGTGGAACCAGGCCCTTTCGCTTGCCAGGGAAGCTCTTATTATGCTGAGGCATCTCCCTGGCAATAAAGGCTTCTTAAAAGCAGATTTTTAGCATTTGCCAGTTTTTTCCCCTTTACTTTTATTAAATACAGGGCTAAATTAATAATTTCTATAAAGTTCTATTTGCATAAACCCTGAGGGGACTTCACTGACCTCATAACAAACATAAAGTACATGTGTTGGTATATAAGTCTTGCTCTATCTACGTCTTAACCATCCAGCAGAAAAGTATAAAAATGAAGTATACACCGCGGGGCCATAATAATAAGTTGAGCTGTAAATGGCTACGGTCGACAACTTCTTCGGATAACTCACTATTGTTGTGGAATGCTGGACTGTGTTGGATTGTGTTGTCGAGTTCAAGCATCTAAGTTAGTTGAATGATAGTGGAGTATCCATCTCTGACAGGTGTAGACAAAGGAAGGGGTACAGAAAGGAAAAATCATGATGTGTGTGTATAGATGGTACAATTGGGATAGATAACGCTGTGCTTCTACATAATTCTATGAGAGGCAAGATTTGCACGAATGGTGGTTGGATAGGATATTATGTCAGCTTCTAGTACTATGGACAACCACTAGGAAAATAACAAGGTAGAAAGTATTAATTATTGAATCTTTGATATAATTCAGGTATAAAAAATAAGATACGTAAACAGCTACACTCTCTTAATTTGCTGATAAGAGACATACAGTATAATAATGTCTGTAAGTATGATATCATGTATACACCTTCTATGATACCAAAACATTATGAAAACAGTTTGCAATGTATTAATTTATGAAATCCATCTTGTCAAGGTATCTTAAAACTGTCTCATTGATATTTGTACTTCAATAAAACAAACAAACAAAAAAAAGAAACCAAAAAAAAGTTCTATTTGCTTCATTTCTTCATCCTCAGAAAGTTTACTACTACTAAAATAAAATATTTAAAAACAATTTATATCAGATGTTGCAAAAATTATAGAGAAGAAAAATATTAGTTTGTGCATTATTCTTAATAGTAGAAATCTAAAATATTCAGTATTATAAAAGCACTAGGCAAATTGACCTTGAGAGCTTATTTGGAGGTTTTAGCAGGGAAGCACAGCTACTTATGTACCCTTGACTGAGGAATGGCCCTCCTCTATTGGGGGTGGGTGTCCTCTTCAACTGAGTCCCCAGCTTCGGGAGGGAGACACTCATATGGATCATTGACAAAGGAAAGGGACACCTGCCTAGCCAGTCCGATCAGCTGAATCAACCCTGGTGACCAATGGGGTGCAGATGTCACAGCCAGAGCACCCTCACATGCAGGCAAATTGAAATGTTCTTTTGAAAGTTTAAGTTAGAAAGGATTTTTAACTCAATGCTGAAATTTGTCTTTTCTCCTGAGGATGACGTGCCAGATTCTGTAAGTGATCCTCTTTGGTGAATTAGACATCTCCAAGTAAAAAGGCAGAGCAGACCATGGGCAGCAGGCTCCTGACAGGAGACAGGGGTGCTGGTGATAAACGGGCAACAGATGAGGGCAGAAGAGGATTGGGGTGGGGTGTCTTCCATGCCAGTTCTCTCGTGTGCTTTAGCTGTCAAAATCTGTAATAGAAGATAAATGCTTTGTTTTCTATGCTCACTGAAGCACAACTATGAGTTTATTTGGTATATATAGAAGAAGCCACCTGAGCCTATAATTTTACAATGAAAGAGAATGATTTACAGTGGATGAGGCTGTACTTTTGTTCTGAAGAAGGCTGTACAGTTATGTTTCTGAAATACCTCCTTCAGTCATTTTGTAGCACAATTTAGTTACAATTTCCTCACTCAGAAAATTCTTTTAAAGTTGGTTTTAGTAAGAACTTTTTCAGACTTCTTTTTCTGAAGACATAGTTAACAATCATAACTACCCTTAAACCTTTAACCAACTTTCTTAAATAAGAAATCCCACGTTTGGCAGCCTCCAAACTTGGTGCTTTATAATATTAGCTTAAAAAAAGTAAATAAATAAAATACCGGATAGTTCAGTAGTTTTTTTTTTTTAATTGTGGTAAGATGTGTTTAATATAACAGTTACCATTCAAATCACTTTTAAATGTATAGTTCAGTGGCATAAACACATTCCCCTAGCTGTACAACTATCATTATTGTCTAGATCTTTTTTATTTTTCTAAACCAAAACTTTGAAGTGAGCAAAAGCAAAGACTCAAAGAAGGCCTCAAGCACATATTTATTCAATTAAACAAAGATAAAGTTGTGTTTCAAAATACAAAAATCTTTGACAATCTTATCAATGACTTTTTTGCAAAGAAATTATAATAATTTTTAGCAAATGTGTAAAATCTAAAATTTTAAAATTTACCCTAAAATAAATTTTGAATGAAGATGAGGAGCTAATTCATATGTCTTTCCCACCAAACTATAGTTTGGTACATCTAGATTAATGTGTCTCAGCCTCATGCCATGGCTGTGAGGGCCTGTCCTGTGTACCACATGATATTCATGGGCATCTGTGATCTCTGCCCCCCAGATGCCAGTAGACCACCCACCTACTAGCATAACAATAAAAGATGTCTCCAAATATGATAAAATGTACCTTTAGGGTCAATAGTTTCCTGGTTGAGAATTAATGATATAAAAATACTACTTAAAATCATTTTGGATTTCAGAAAACTTGCTAATGTAGTTACCATGAATGTTTCATCCAACTTCCCTTCTCATCTAACTTGGCATAACAATTAAAACTAAACTACCTAACCTTGGTACAATACTGTTGACTAAACAAAACACTTATTCGCTAGATCTCTGAATAATGTTCTACAGTCCAACTCAGGATGCTACACTGGGTTCAGGATAATACCATTTAAAATTGAAGCACTTAAAGAAGTAAGTGTAATGGGCATGGCAAGTGTGCTTCAAATTTCTATTGCTTTCCCGAGTTTATGAATTAGTCACAAGATTGTATTCTTATGTCTAAATCTCTTAAATTTTCCAAAGTAAGGAAGTATTTCATAGTTCTTGTATTTATAAAAATTGCACTCTTCTGATAAACTACTTTATATTCATTCAGATTCTAATTTAATGACCCAAAAATATGCCAGTGACTTGCTTTGCAATGAAGCTGGCAGGAAGTGGAAATATTAGTGTTCTGAATTATTCACCTTGCAACCAGCTGTAGCCAAGGTGATAGAGCGAACTGTACTCTTGTGAAATATACCATGATGCTTTTTCTTCCAAAATTGGAGCGATAGTCAACTTTTAATCTGTTTCCAGAAAACATGAAATAATGGAAAGAATTTTATTAATATAAGCACATCTAGATATTTACTCATTGTTGATTGGACATTTACCTGTCAGAAGTTATATACCTGCTTGAAAATGCCAGCAATAGTTCCATGTATAACTCATGCTCCATTATAGGTTCAGTGGGCAAAATGCAGTACAAATAGTAAACAGTTTATAGTCACCAATTTCTTGAAAAGAAGCTGGCTTTACTGGCCTTGAATTCAGATAAGTATGAACTTAAATTCTGGCATGGTCAATTTGTTAAAATTGTGAATTAACTATAATTTCCTAACATCTCTGACCTTTAGCTTTCTCTCCTCCTAGGTGAACATGCATCAGGGAGGATTAATTATCACAGTATATGAAAAGTGCAAGACCAATTATAAATGCTTTAGAATTGGTAGCTATTTTCATCAACACAATTATCTTAGAGTGTTCCTTTTAAACATAGAAACAATTACTATTGTTCTTTTTAAAAATAGGAATCATAATATAATATTATTATTGTTATTAGTATTTTAGAGACTCTTTGCAATTGAAAACATAGACCCTGGTTAAAAAACTAAAACACTATCTGTTAACTATAAAGAATGTCAACAATTATAGAAATCAGTGTGGAGACTCCTTAAGAAACTAGGACTGGAGATCCCATTCAAGCCAGCTATCCCCCTACTGGGAATTTTTCCAGAGAAACTGAAAACATCATATCATAGTGATATATGTGTACCTATGTTTACAGCAGCACAATATGTGATAGCCAAATCTTTTTTTTTTTGTGATAGCCAAATCTTGGAAACAACCAAGATGCCTGTCATCTGAGGAATGGATGAAAAAGATGTGGTATTTCTATACAATGGAGTATTACTCAGCTATAAAGAATGATAAACTCAAAGCCTTCATATTTAAGTGGATGCCACTTGAACATATACTCATAAGTGAAATAAACCAGATACACATTTATAAATATCATATAGTCTCCCTAGTATAATAACTCAAAAGAAGAATTACAAATACAAAGATATAATGCACTTAAAAGGAAAGCAAGAATTTGAAGACCTGACAAGGAAGAGAGAGCAAGAAGAGCTAGGAAACATGACAGAGGCAAAGCCGTATAGTTATGTGTACAAGATGGGCAAGGTAATGATCCTCAGGATCTTCAGAAGATTTTCGAATCTAGCAGTTAGTTGGAAGGATTCTCACCCAGACTATTTATATATGCTGATACCTGTGAATTAAGCAACTGCACTGAGGATGACAATTTGTAGTAGAAGGTTCAGGCTGGGAGTGCCTGTCATTCTGGTCTTCTGCATAGGTGCTGCTTGTCATGACATGCTGGTTTCTGTCGAGCTGTCTTTCCAGGTGGATGTTTATTTAAAAAGGAAGGGGGTGGTGAATGAAGGCAGGAGAGAGGACAAGGAGTGGTGCAGGACTGTCCTGCTACAGTGCTGTATACGGTTAGATTTCTAAACCTATGTGTAAACATATATAATTGTTTATTCCTATTTTGAAAATATATTTTAATTTTTTTTATGTTGTATTTTGTAGGGACTTAAAGTTTAACATAGCAATACTTGATGAAAAATACCTGTTCCATGTTAAGCCTAAGATGTTTGATATTCAGACAGATAGTGAGGGTAAGGTCAACAGCCTAGGATGTACTTTAATAGCAATAAGCTTCTCTTCTGGAGAGTTAACAACTTAAGTTTGTGGACCTAAAATTAGAGAAAAAGGAGGGCCACAAGGACAGCCAACATTTTGGCACTAGCCTTTCAAGGTCAATTGAATCAGGATGTAGGAGAACCTGTACTCCTACAGCATGCAACTCACTGGTGTCCCAAATTTTCTGATCAAGGAGATTATGGGGCCAAAGAGGAAAGTGATTGAGGATGTACAGTGTGCCTAAGGAGAGTCACTTGAAGGGAAAATATTCTCTCAGGCTTTCAGAGAAAGCAAATTGGTCAAGCAATAACTGTGACTCATCCACATGGCTGACACAGACAAAGATCTACAAAATGCGGTACAGTGTCTCAGGATAAATCCTGAGGGGTTTTGACTGACCTTAATCAGATACAAAAGCTATATTTCTTGTTAAATAGGTCTTGTTTTATTTTGTTCTTAACCATCCAGCAGAAAAGTATTAAACCGAAGTATAAGAAGTAAAACCATCTTATGCTGAGCACTAAAGGACTCAAGTCAACAACTTCTGACACTGCCAGACATATGGAAAACCCATAATAATGGACAACTGGACTGTTTGGGAATATTTTGCTGAACTCACACCCCTATAATATTTAATTGACAAAACTAAACAAAAAAGGTGATACAAAAGAATGTATCTGTATATTAAAAAATGGTTAATATAGATATACAGCTACATTCTCTTAATTCAATGAATAGAGGGACCTGCTCTAATAGTATTTGTAAATAGAATATCATGTCTGCATCTTGTACAACAATTAACCACTAAGAAAACAATATGCAAGCCGGGCGTGGTGGCGCATGCTTGTAATCCCAGCACTCGGGAGGCTGAGGCAGGAGGATTGTTGTGAGTTCGAGACCAGCCTGAGCTACAAAGTGAGCTTAAGGCCAGCCTGAACTGCATAGTGAGACCCTGTCTCAAAAAGGCAAAAGGAAAAAAAAGAAAACAATATGCAATGTATTAATTATTGAAACTGTCCTACTAATTTGATTGGGAAATGTTTCATTGCTATTTGTTTCTCAATTAAAATATGAAAAAAAAGAATGTCTCCTTTAAGTGATTGCATCTCCCTTGTGCTTTCCCTGTAGACAATTCCTTAACACAGGCACCACCTGGATTTTAGCTCTTGGAAAAAGTGTGAAGTCCAAGACGTGTTTGTAAAATGTCCTACATAAGTGAGTAAGCAATGTTTTTGTTCACTTTATGTTTTATTTTATCCAGAATAAATGGGATTATTTGTTGGATGTTAATGTCTATTGAGTTGAAGGTGTAGGTTGCCAACCATTAAGGGTCTTTGCATTTTTATCAGATCCATCTACTGTCTATTATTTCTGGGGGCCACCAGGCTGATGGCCATTTATTAAGCAGCATCCTAATCTGCATAGCCTGGCAGGTTGAAAGACTACTCAACTGTTGTTTGTTCCACATATAAAATAGAACAAGCTGGGCGTGGTGGCGCACGCCTGTAATCCCAGCACTCGGGAGGCTGAGGCAGGAGGATTGTTGTGAGTTCGAGACCATCCTGAGCTACAAAGTGAGCTTAAGGCCAGCCTGAACTGCATAGTGAGACCCTGTCTCAAAAAGACAAAAAAATAAAAATAAAAATAAAATAGAACAAAATGACAAAAATTTATAAGATTGGGCTAAAATTTCCTTAAGTCATGAATTCTTAAAGCAATACTAATAGAGAAAAGAGCAGTTATTTTTCTTATTTTTACACCCTGTTCTCTGTATTTGCATTAGCAAAATATCGCTAACCCAAGAGCACTCCACTGTAAGAGGGTCTCCAAAGTAGCTATTACATACATGTCTGTGTCACTGTTCTAGTTGGATACAGATGGCATGGTCAGATTATGTCAAGCAGTTTGTCAGCAAGGTTCTTTATAAGAGTTTGGACAAAATACAAGAAGCTGTAAGTCATAGGGCAGTGCCCCTGAGTTGTTAACAGCTCAGCCACATGTCTGTACCAAGGCCTGACTGTGGAAGGAGAGGGGCATTTAGGAAACTGGAGACAGAGGGCTACATGAAGATGACTGCTGAGGAATTACTGACTCTCCTTTTGGAGAGTCAAATAATTATGAGAGTGAGCCAGGGGATGAACGCCCAACTTCATTCTTCTTGCAGTACATTGCCCACCAATGCTTCACACTGATGACATCCACCTTAAGCTAGTGTGTCAGAAAGCAATGATGTGACCCTTACACACTGTCCTTGCAGGAAGTTAGGGACAAGTAGAGAAGGGTCTGAGAAGAAATGGGAGATGTCCAACCCCCAGACTTAGGTACCATTGTTAAGATTCAGACTCAAAACACTGATATACTAATTTGGCTTTCATTCACTATAGCTATCAAACACCATGTCTATCTTTATAAACCCACTGTGGGTAATGTTGAACATATACATTCAGTACACTGAAATACTTTTCTCTCTTTCCAATTTTCTCAATTCCTTTAGTTTATCTGTGGCCCACTTACAGACTTGGTATGAGTTTTCACATCATTTATGGTATTATGGCATTGCAAGGTCTCTGCCCATTCAGTTGCTTTGAGTAGTTCTATTTAGAGTTTACATGTATAAAAAGGTGTATATAAGATAAAAATGTTGTTGTCATGTAAGTAATTCTAAATAAATTTATCTCTTAGTGAAAGATGAAAATAGAGCTAAATAAAATATATGAGTATATACATTTTTGATCTCATCTGAAGTATAAAAAGTGCTTTTTGGTCTCAAGTTTTCCCTTAATATAGAGCCATTCTTATCCACCAGCATCCAGAAATATTGGTTTCTAGTAGTAGTATTTCTAGGGAAGTGCTTATTCTACTGAGCCATCTCCCCAGCCCTCTAGTAGTAGTATTTCTAAACAGCTGTGTCTTACCATTTTATCACAAGTGCTTAAGAAAAAAATGTAGCATATTTTATGAAAATATTTCTAAAGAACCTTGTAAATTGATGCTTTAAAAGTAGAGTTGAAAAATATAGTTTGATCTTCCTTGATGATTTAGAGTCATTAATTTTTGGATAACATTGTTATTATGACATGAACTCTCAGGGCCAGGAGAAGCCACTTTCTTCTGTGGTCAGTGTTTCCTTTAGATACACTTTCCTTGCACGTTTGATCTTGGCTAGTTTTCTATCTCCCTTACTTCCCATCAATCAGCACTTGCTCGCAGAACCTGTCCTCATCAAATCTGCTGTATCTGGCCCATCTCAGGTGAAAGTAGATCAACACTACGTATGTATGCTCACAGCAACTGTGAATGCATACAGTAAATATTTTCATTGTGAAGCCCTGAGGGGATGGTGCCCTAAGAATGGAGGGGGTTTGAGTCTTTGTGCCATCTTGTGCTGTGGGTGTTAAGTATGGGGCAGTGGTCTCAAAACCTTACTTTTTATTCTTCCAAGTATTCAAGAACAAAATTTTTATAAATAATGCCACTGAAAATTCTTTTCAGATCTTCCTTGAAAGTGAGAGCTCAAGATGAGACAAGCAAAGGTATGCTGTCTCTAACAATTTGCAAGATGGGTGTTCTCCACAGTTGGTGTAGGAAACCCACTCTTGCTGGATGGCACAGCTGTTTTCTGCCTGCTTTGGCCCAGAAATCTTGTGGTGCATGTCCACTCTGGGGAAAATGTGATGATAAAGAGAATTTCATATTTGTAATTATGAGAATGTTAGTATTACTGAGGCTTTAAACACTGTAGGTTTCAGTTTAGCAGTGGATCAAGGCAGATACTTAAGGGAGTCAAAAGCTTAGAATGATTTTCACATGAACCTGCTCTTCTCACTTTTCTCCCTGGGGAGGGACACAAACCAGGTGCCTAAGAGGACAAGAATTCATCCGTAGCAGTCAAATGTTTTCCCAGTCCTTGGTGATTCCCAACCTGTCGGGTAACTTTTGCTTTGTCTTTGTATTAGTTATATTATATACTCATTTCTTTCTTTTTTATATATATATACTCATTTCAAAAAAGACTCACAAAATTTTTTTTCAAATGTAACTTCTTTAAGTTTTTCATTAAAATAAAGTATCACTTAAATAAATATTTGGTAACTGGTCAAAATACGTAGTGGAACATACTAGAGCTGAATATTCTATCCAACTGTGGCTCTTTTTTGTGAAAAGGGAATTTAGCAAGTGTTAAAAGGCTGCCAAAAGCATACTAGTTCCAAGCTAACACTTTCTCCTGGAAATAGTAGGATTTGATAAAAACAGTAAAAAAAGTTCCTTTCTTGACTTGTGACTCAATATTTGTTACAGGTATGGCATCCTGCTCACGGTTTATACAAATCCATGAAAGTAGAAGTGCTGGGTTCCTAAGCCATCTTTGTCTTGGAATTTTTTCTGTCAGGTAGGGACCTGGACTGTAACATCGTATAATCTTTGCTAGTTCTTTTCTGCTTTTCCATCCTGGACTACCATCTGGGGACTTTTCCTCTCATGTCCTTATGTCTACCTGACTCACTGTGGCTTGGTGACCTCCACTGTCTGCTGAAAGGCCTTGTTATTTCCTTCTAGAAGACCCCTGACAGGTGTATTCCTGCCAAGCACTTTTTCTATACAAGCCTATTTTATCCCCAACTCAATTCTGTTTGTTTCCATGGGATATGTAGCCTTTGCATGTTTTGCCTTCTTCTCAAAGAAAGTTCAGTGTTTCCTTTCATTCTTGACTTTCCACTCTTTGTTGAGGTCATCTTATTTGGTCTGATCTAATGTGTGTGTGTGTGTGTGTGTGTGTGTGTGTGTGTTGTGAAGGGTTATTCCTTTTTTTAATTTTACTTTTGTTTTATTATTGAAGTACAAATATCAATGAGACAGTTTTAAGATACCTTGACAAGATGGATTTCATAAATTAATACATTGGAAACTGTTTTCATAATGTTTTGATATCATAAAAGGTGTATACATGATATTATACTTACAGACATTATTATACCGTATGTCTCTTATCAGTAAATTAAGAGTGTAGCTCTTTGCGTATCTTATTTTTTATATCTGAATTACATCAAAGATTCAATAATTAATTCTTTCTACCTTGTTATTTTCCTAGTGGTTGTCTATAGTACTAGAAGCTAACATGATATGCTGTCCAACCACCATTAGTGCAAATCTTGCACCTCATAGAATTATGTAGAAGCACAGCGTTATCAATCCCAACTGTACTGTCCATACACACATATCATGATTCTTCCATTCTATACCCCTTCCTTGCTCTACACCTGTCAGAGATGGGCACTCCATTGTCATTTAACTAACTTAGATGCTTGAACTCGACAACACAATCCAACACATTCCAGCTTTCCACAACAATAGTGAGTTATCCAAAGATGTTGTCGACCATAGCCATTTACAGCTCAACTTAATATTTTGGCCCCACGATGTACACTGTGAAGGGTTATTCCTCTTGCTAATCCCCATGGATGTTGGTGTATGAGGAGAGAGCTGAAGAGTTTTTGACTTGGCAAGAATTGCATCATGTGGGTCCAACCAAGAGGAAGACTTTTGTTCCCATTTATTTTGAGTGCAGCAAATGCCACAATTTCCTGGTCCTAATTGCTTTTCTAAGGAATAGTTTACTGTACCACTCCAGGCAGGAGCAGTATAAACACCACTGCATCACATTAGAAGTAATGTGCTTTGAGGTATACCAATAAGCCCTTCTTGCTTATTTTTCCAGAGCCACAGATGTGTCTGCCAAGAAGAAGCTGAGTGCCAATAACAGGGGCTTGACATCTGCGTAGAAGTGAGTGGCAAGGAGCCAACTAAATCTGAGGGCAGAACATTTCTGTTGCCATTATGAAGGTCTGTGTAATAGACCCCTGCAGGCTCCTGAAGGCCTTGGTGATAGGTGGAGTGGATACATCTGCATAACTGGGCATTTAGACTACTTTGCCAGCATGAATGCACATTCTTTCCTTCTTCTTCCTCTCCAGCATGCTCTTTCCTTCTAAACTCTCAGCCATATGTGTGAGCAAGTCTTTTGTTTCCCCAAATTTGAGTCCAGGTATTCTTTATAAATTCTTTTTTAAAATTGTAAGGTGAAAAATAGTCATAAGCCACTGTAAGAGGTAGCTATGTATTCTTAGAAAGGCTCTCTAGACGTTGACATTTTTGTCTGTAGAAATAGATTAGACTTGAGACACCTGCATGCTTCATTCACCCCTGTTCTTCTATTAGGTGTGATTGACCCAGCCCATGGGCAAGAACAAATTCCACAGAATAGATAAATAAAGCAGAGAGAATACAATTTCCTCATTAGAGAGACTGGCTCCCCTTAGTGAAATCAAATACAAGAACCTTGAGTAAAACAAAGATGGACCCAATCATTGTCAGTGGAATTTGAGTGGAATTTTCATGCTTTACCCTGCAGAATCCACTGTTATAGGTGGCAATCTCTATGCTTGTCAGAAGACTGAACTACTGTGATGTCAGAGCAGAATCCATTGGGCTGTGGTCTTATCCAGATTTAACTTCTTATTCCAAAGTAGCGTAAGTTACTTATGTGTAAGTTACAAAGGTAAGTTTTAATTGATTGAAAACAACAACATTTAGGCTTGTAAACTGCCTTTGTTATAGTTATTATGGAGTTAATTTCTACCTGGGATTGGGAGATATATTTGAAAATACTGGACCTTGGATGTAGGTTAAAAAGATACAGGCTAAAAAGGAATTCCTATGGGAGGCACCATGTTAGTGTCCTTTCAGTTAACTTAGTGCACTATGGAGCAAGGCTTCCGTTAATTATGTATCATCAGCTGCCCTTCCTAACTAGCACAGAGGATATGGTTGTCATTATCAAATGCTGTCAGAGATGGAGATCTGAAATTAGGACACTGTAGATGAATGATCTTTCTTTCTTTTTTTTTTTTTTTTTTGCGGAACCGGGGATTGAACTCAGGCCCTTGCGCTTGCCAGGGAAGCACTTATTCCACTGAGCCATTTCCCCAGCCCCTGAATGATCTTTCATATGAAAATCTAAAATCTGAAATGCTCCAGAACCTGAAACATTTTGAATTCTGACATGATGTCACAAATGGAGAATTTCACACCTGGCTTCTTATGATGGGTCACAGTCAAAATGCAGATGCACTAAAAACTATTGAATATAATTACCTTTAGGTTATGTGTATTAGGGTAATGAAATATAAATGGATTTTGTGCTTAGTCTTGGGTCTCACCACCCTAAATATTGCATTATCTATATGCAAATGTTCTAAAATCCAAAATATTCTCGAATTAGAACTCTTCTGGTTGCAAGTGGATAAACAATGTTCAACCTATAGCAAATTTAACAACCAAGATTTGACAAACAATGTCAGCAAAGTTACTTAAGCAGAAATAAAGACAATAAAAGATGAATCAGTTGAGAAAGGAAGAAGTAAATATCCTCATAGAGACATTACTTTAAAATATTAAAGTTTGTCCCTCTTTTTCTTATTTTTTTAAAATGTATTAGTTTTTTTTGTATCAGTTATTTAATTAGGTTCTTAGTAAGAAATTGAGAACACTACAAAGTACATGTGTTGGTATATAAGTTTGGATCTACCTAGGTCTTAACCATCCAGCAGAAAAGCATAAATGTATAAAAATGAAGTATACATCGTGAGCCCATAATATTAAGCTGAGCTCTAAATGGATATGGTCGACAATTTCTTTGAATAACTCCCTATGGTTGCAGAATGCTGGACTGTGTTGGATTGTGGTGTCGAG
>PVKA01037057.1:0-21293 GCA_004027165.1 Ctenomys sociabilis | reverse complement strand
GTATATTTCTGGACTTGTTTCGGTATTTCAGATCGTATGACTTCAAAAAGTTCTTTTTTGATTTCAGAACTTATTTCTGCTTTGAGTTCCTCATGATCTTTCTGTTGTTGTTTCTTTGCTTCAGATGCTGTTAATTCATATATATCAGTTGGAATAGTGCTCTCTGCACTTGTTCTGGGTGAGCATCGTTTTTCCACCCCATGTTTCTGGAATTCATTCTTTATTTCAGATTCTATGTATTCAAATATTTCTTTTTTAAATTGGGGAATTACTTTTTGTTTTATTTCCTCTATAGCTTTCTGCTGTTGATCCTTTGCTGCTGTATCTGTTACTTCATTCATTGCAGCTGAGCTAGTGTCCTCTGCTTTTCCTGATGGACTCGAGGTCTGGGATTGCATTTTTCCCCTTCTCTTTGTCATTTTGTATAGCACTGATCTTTGACCTTTGGTGTAGAGCTTTGGTGCAGCTATAACCTTAGCTTGTTATGAGATTCGGGTGCCAGTCTATTAAGTTTGAGATTTTCCAGGTATGCCTATCCTGGGTCTAGCTGTTGTGTTTAGTTCCTGTTTTGCTGCAGCTCCTTTGGTTCCCTATGCTGGTTCCCGGGGTCAGCCCTCCTGTATCAGGCAGGGCGTTCCCCAGGTGGGTGGGCCTGGGCTTTGGTGGGTTTTCTGGGCTCACAAAAGGATAGTGGATCATCTTATTCACTGAGTAGGCTGTACTGAGCTGGCCAGCTTGTGCTGGGTCCGGATCTACAGGCTGTAACCCAAGAAGGCTGGGAAAGGTCCCTCTGGTGTAGTGGGCCTGGAGCCCTCACTCACAGGCCAGGCTGTGTTGGGTTTCGGTCCATAGCGTGGGACCATGGATTGCTGAGAAATGTCCCTCCGGTGTGGCAGGCTTGGAGTTCTCACTCTAGGCCAACCTGCACTGGGTCTGGGGCTGTGGAGTGGGACCAGTAATCACCTGGAAGTGTTTCTCTGGCACAGTGTGCCTGGAGCTGTCACCGAGCCACGGGAGGTGATGGGCAGCTTAATCCCTGGGAAATGTATCTCAGGCACGATGGGCCTGAGGTTCTACACTCACTGACCTTTGATGCCCAGAGAATCGGGGAAATTCCCACTCAATCAGTGGGCTTTAGGTCAGGGGATCCGGGGAGGTGTTGGTGAGTGGGTCCTGAGGGTTCTGGCCAGTCACTGGCTTGGAGGAGTTGGGGACAAGGATCCGCGAAGCGCGTGTGGGAAGACGCCAAAGGCTCTCCCTCAGACTCACCACACTCTCACTGATCTGGGCAGCCTGGTGAGTCCTGTAAATTCGTTCTCGCTGGGAGAGCTTGGCGCGGGATCCAGGAGGCCGCTGGAGTCAGCCACTGTCTCTGGCCGGTCTCAGGGGCTGGGCGGGGGCAGGCGGGATGGAGCAGGATGGCGGTGTTGGCCGCGCTGTCTCTCGCCAGTCTCAGGTGCTGGGCGGGGGCGGGCGGGATCTAGCAGCGAGATATTACATCTCATTTTTCTGAATGCTTATGGTGCACTCTTAAGTGTACATGTTGAAAATTCTCCCTAATAAATCCTTGTATGCCTCTTTCTGACTGGGCCTTATAATTCCTTTTCTGAGACATAAGTCAGTAAATCTGCAACTTATTCCACAAGTAGGGCAGGTTAGCTTCTTTGGCCTCACTTAGAAATCTCCTTTGACATTGTTCAGTAACAGCATGATAATCTATGTCTAAATTTGCTGAACTAAAACTATCAGTAAACCTGTGTGGTTAGTAAAGATTGCAAGAAGGAATGGAGGGTGGAAATAGGCCACCATGGTGCAAGAGTACTTCCTTTTCATGGGAATAGAGGACCAGAATTGATGCTTGAGTTGTGAAATGGCTTCTCCTTTAACCTAAAATATCAAAATTAACAATATAAAATAAACAAATGAGTGAAGCACTGAGTGAATGAATAATGTCATTTCTGATGTGTTAGATTGTTCACATAGCTAGGCTACTGAGGGAATGACACTTCTATTCACATTAAAGGCAAACGTTTTGTGGACACACCAAAGAGACTTCCTTACATGTATTTTGAATGCCATATCCATGTTGCCTTCAGGCCTCTTTGAAGTATTTATGGTAAAGGGAATGTGAATAACACAAGTAAAAGTGTTTCTTTTAATCTTCTTTCTCTGAAAATAAGACCTAGCTAGGAAATAATCAGCCTTGAAACTAGAAATCAAAATGTTAGCTCAGGGGATGGAGATTTGGCTCAGTGGTAGAATGCTTGGCTAGAAAGCTGGAAGCTCCGGGTATAGTTCTTAGCACCAAAATCAAAAAATAAACCTCTCCTCCCCCAAAAAACTTCCATAAAATGGTTTTGGGCCAGGAAGATAGCTCAGTAGAATTAGCACTTGTCTGGAAAACAAGGGTCCTGAGTTCAATCTCTGGCATCACCAAAAAAAATGGTACCTTTAGTTATCCTCCAACACTATTTTCTTGCTCAGTAGTTAATGTGTAAGGCAATTAAGGCAAGGATAAGGTGATTTCAGAGGCTGAAATTGATCTCTAGTTTTCAAGGCTGATTATTTCAGTGGCATATCAGTCTTATTTTCTGGGGAGCACAGAAATGATATTGAATTATCATTATAAGCTGAGTTCAAAAGGGAAACCATGCTTCTTGATTGGGCAAATTGATCCAGTACCCTTCTGCAACACCTATTACACAAATTCTCAGAAATATTCAAATATTATCCTTAGGGGCTGGGGAGATGGCTCAGTGGAATAAGTGCTTCCCTGGCAAGAGCCTGAGTTCAATCCCTGGTTCTTCAAAATAAATAATAAATAAATAATAAATAAATGAATAAATCTGAAAAATGAATTAAAAAAACAAATGTTATCATTAATATTTGGTTTTGAGTCAGCGCTCTCAGGTGTTTCAGAATATCTTCCTGGTCTACAAGGCAGTAGTGAATGAGAGACAATCTAATTTAGTTGGACACAAGGTATTCCTGCTGAGAAAAGTTGGACAGGAGCGGAAATACCATTTTGAAGTTTTTTACTACTTTAACAAATATGATCTCAACATCTCAGTTCCTTCCTTATGTGTGACAAGGGATATAGAACTCATATTTACTAAGACAGAAAGATGTTTTAAAGAGAACTATAGAAACGCCAGTTGGTTTATGTGGAATCATGAAAAGTTGGTGTAGTAATTCTACTGGACCATCACCAGATTCACTTTGCTTTGTTATGAAACAATGAGATAATTATACTCTCCAACATCCTGGTGTAATTAAAACATTTCTTCTTCTATATTTGCTTATTTTTAAAGATGAAGTCTCAACTTTTGTTTTTACATTTGTCCATATTTTCTCAATGTTTGATCTGATCAGTAACTTCTATGCCTCCTACCTTCATTTTTCTATGGTGGTCTTAACTGCCATTGAAATTTGAAGTGCATAAAAGCCCACTCTATCTTATAGTTATTTCTGTATAAATGAAGTATCTCTCATCTTTCACTTATTTCTGCTTCCACTTATCTTCCACGTGAACCTGAGTTTAAGTGCTAGATTTTAGAACTGAGGAAATACACTTTCATTGTTTGAAGTCATTTATTTTATCGTGTGCTTTATCTTGATCTTCAGGAATCTTAGTGAATATCTCTAATTCTGTCAGCTCAAGAAGGACGTCTTATTTCTCATTCTCCGCACTTCAATACATTGTATGTCTATGGATGCAATTATTCTCATCAAAAGCAATGAGAATCACCTTTGATGTTGTTTTCTCTCATCCCCCATATTCACAGTTTAACCAAGATCTAGGGGCTCATCTCATTTTTATCACCAATATGTAATGAGCAGTACAACACACTAAGCACCACTTTAGTTGTGGAAATAAAGCAAACACACTTGGTCCTCACACTCCCCTTTGGGGAAACAAAAACAGCAATCAAGAACAAGTAATCAATGAATCAAATTTCATAATAGAGGGCCAGTGAGATAGCTCATCAGATTAAAGCACCTGCTTAGGCAAGCTTAGGCAATCACAGGGACCATGGTTAGATCCCTGGCACCACATGCCTTGCCTGCCTTGCCCCCAGGCATGTTGATTTGGCTACCGAGACTGGACAAGGTAGCACATGCCTCTGCACTGAGGAGGCTGAAAGCTGGAGGATAACCAGGAGTCTTAGTTGCCTAGTGAGACCCTGCAATAACCAAATACATTTTAAAATGTGCACAAGAGACATTAAATAGCAACATGTGATTTTATTTAAAACACAGTGTTGTATTAGCTTTCTTGTCACCATTACAAAATATTTAATGCCCACAGATTAAAAGGAGAAGGATTACTGAGCTCACCGCATAAAGTGAGGTCTCTGACTGGCAGAGACCTGATGGTGGATGACATTGCTGAGCAAAGCTGCTCAGCCCATGAAAGCCAGGAAGCAGGGAAAGGAGGGGAGCTGTGGATGAGGACAACACCCACTTACACCTCACACCAGTGATATCCCTCCTACCAAACCTTTCCTTCCATGTATAAATTTATTACTGGAGCAGTCAATCCTCTGATGAATATGGTCCCACCTCAAGCCCATTGCCTTTGGTTACATGAGATTTTTGAGGGCTCTTTTAAATCTACACAATGACAGGGATGAAGTAAAAAGAAAAAAAGAAGAGAGAGTGATAAATGATGGCAATAATCAATGGCAAAAAAGAAAGTCACCACGGTAAGAATGTTAGAATGGAGGTCACAGTAAGTATAAAGGTTCAAAGGATGAAAAAATCTTAACATTTTAAAGATAAGGGAAATAGTGGTGGGATAACAAGAAGTAATGTTTTATTGTACATGCACTGAGATACCTATAAAATTCTCCTTTTTTAACCACTCCTATTACCTAATCAATATCACTGTCACCTTTTTTTTGCTTATCATGTCAGTAAGTATCTCACAGGCTTTCATTGCTTCTCTCACATCTTTTCTCACCTCTGTAAAGCAACCAGAGTGATTTTAGTATAAAGTTGAATCAAAACATTCATCTATTTAAAATCCTGCTTATTCCTATAAACTTAGTATGAAATCTGACAACTTACCTTTGGTAAAGTAAAGATCACAGGAATGAACAGATACTAACTGCCAAAGCAGTGCTTGACATGTACTCAAGACTCACCATATGTGAATTACATATCTTTCTATCCACAGAAGACCTGAGATCATTGCATGTCTGAATTAGATCTTCTTGCATTTTGTAGAGTGCTGAGAAAGACACCACTAACTGTGTAATAAATGACAAATAGAACATCTGCATCACATATTCATAAAGGCTATAGTTTAAAAATAATTTAAGTTTATCAGCAATGGAAAATAAGGAATAATGGAGACTAAAGATTTGGGAGATATGTGCCGTATCAAAGGGAAAAGGTACTAATTCAGATCCCACTGCATATCCCCAGGTAGGGCTGAGATCCTGTGTTTGTAAGACTTTCTCTTCCCAAGAGAAACCTAAATTCATAATTTTACAACACATATATAAACTTGTAAATACTAGCAGTTCACTGAAAACATTTTTTTTTTGCTTTTTATAAACATGCATTAAAGAACTCATACACATAATAAATCTATCAAGCTAATTTGTGACTTTTAAAAATCTGGAAAGCAAAAATTCTCTGAAGGTGTTACACGAGATCAATACCTTTTAATAAGGACATGAATCATTTAAATTTTAAACAGAGAGCAGATGTTAGATCATCATCCAGGTTTCTAATGATTTTGATAGGCTGTTTCTCAAACAATAAAAGTAACATATTCTAAATTCATTTGTAATACACATAGTAGGATTGTCATCACATTTCCAAAAATGTTATGCGTATTTAATTAAAGCTACAATGAGAGATGGAGTATTCTTAGCTCTAAGAATCATTAAGACACTGAAAACAGACAAGCTAGAAACACACTTCTAGAAAGGAAAGGAAAAAAAGAGATATCAGAGACACGTGTTACCTTCTACAGAAGATTAGGGAAGAGGCTAATGAGACACAGGGTAGCTTTGCTTAGCATTATCCTCTGAAGATTATCAGTACCATGGGGTTATTTCTGGCAATCACACAGCACCACCATCAATAGTAAGTAAGTAAATTCTAGGCCTTTGTAGCTCTATCTGTTTCTTCACCACCCCAAAGAAGGTGTGACACAATCCTCAGCAGAGCTGAAACAAGGCCTGCAATCCCATGATATCTTGGCTGTTGTTTTCACACAGAAAATGCTTTTCCAGCATGAACTGTATCAGGACAAGGCTGTTCCAAAGTGAGTCATCCATCACTCGGAGAGCTAACCAGCATGAGCTGAAGCAGTGAAGTTGCACACACTAGGACATAAACACAGCTATATTAACTCGAGCATGCTTCCCATCAGATATTGGCAAGGCATTTCTACACCGGTTAGCAGAAGAGTGTGCAGACACTCTGAATCAACACACTGTGCTTGTTCTTTATGGGAAAAATATGAAAGTATGAGAATTATAAAAGCGAATGATTGCTCTTGTGTAGAAAGTATATGCATTCTACCAGAATTTTGTAATGTCTTCTTCGTTGTCACACAACAAAGCTTCAATAAGTTAGACTAGTTTTGATGGAACTTCCTGACAGGCCATTAGTAGGTCCAGTAGAAAAGACAAACAGGACTTTGATCTAAAATTTCTCCAAATATATTTTCCTGTTGTGTGTCATATAGCCTAAAATGTATCTTCTGTTACAGTAATACATTATGCTCCTGAAATAGTAATAAATGTCAAGAAATGCTTGAGCACAGATTCATTTATCATTGTTTTGCAAAAAGATTTTGCTTGTAGCACTTCAATTGGAGACACTAGGAAGCCCAAGGTATGAGACTTACTACCAAAAAGGTAAAGGTTATCACAGACAGAGAGAAAAAGGTGGGAAATGAAAGTCCTATATTCTAATAAAGTTTCTTGTGGCTGGTCCTGCTGCCCTGCTGCTTTTTTTTAAAAAAAGATAAGAAAAGCAAAGAAAATGAAAAGAGAGCAAAAGAAAATGATAACCAACAACAAAGTCATCAAAGGCCTGTATATTCTGAGACTTGCCCAAACATAAACAATGAAGAAAACATTTTTACAAAACAATAAGTTATTCTGATTATTTGGAAACTCGCAAGTGATTTTCAAAAGAAAAAAATATACCAGCTAACTTGGTATGGCTTATACTGTCTGAAGGAATTTTTGCTTGCCTTAGCCTTTTGTTTACTTTGTGGGATAGGATTCCTATGGAAACATGGGGTATGCAGACTCACGTGTTCAAGACTCTGCATACTGGAGATCAAAGGATCCAGCTGTAGTCTGCTGTGAAAGCCTGCACCAGGAATCCGAAGGGCCTGCACTGGAAGACTGCAGATGGAAGCTCTGTGCCGGCAGGCTCCCTACAGCTCCTCTGAAGCCTTCGTTCTTTGTCTTTTTTATGCCATTCATGTGACAAACCTATTGTAACATGTGAGACCCACTCACACCTAGGATGGGTCTTCCCTGTTCAGTAAATCCATTTGGTCACACAAAGAAGTATGCTAACTCAATTAGTTGGGTGTTTCTTATTCAAACTGACACAGCAGTTAACTGTTACACATGGTTTCTCATAGAAAAGTGTGTTCTAAGGTGTTTTGAAGTGTTCCTTCTGTCAATCACATATGAACTCTTTTAATAATAAATAGGCAATTTTAAGTAGAAACTGAAAGTCACATAGATGTATTTTCTAAAATAATTTGAAAGATATTATTTTAAGTTATACTGTTGAATGGCAATAAATTATTAGAATGTACTTAAGAATTGATAAAATATACTATTTTCTCAAGTAAAAGATCTTTAGAAAAAAAATATAAATAAATAAATAAAAATAAAAAAATAAAAATAAATAAAAAAAAGATCTTTAGCATGGGATAAAAATTAATAAGACAAATTTTACTGTGAAATTAAATACACTCATACATAGTGAAAAAAGTGTGATTATGTATAGATATTAATCTATAGGGTATGAATAAAAATTAATAATCTATGCATGATAGGAAAAAATATACATGTATGTATATACAGATAGGATAGATATACAGCTACTTTCTCTTAGTTCACTTAGAAGAAAGATTTGTACTAATATTGTTCAGACAAGATACCATGGGTATATCTTGTCCTCTGAAAAACTACTACAAATTTTGAGGTTTTTATTAATCTTATTGAGAAACAAATAGCAATGTGACAGTTTCAAAACTGCTTAGTAGGACTTTCAATAATTAATACATTGCATATTGTTGTCTTTGTAGTGGTTATTCATAATATAAGAGGCAGACATGCTATCCTGTCTAAACTCTATTAGTATAAAACTGTCTATTATTTATTTAATTTTATTTTTATTTATTTTTTGACAGAACCTAGGATTCAACTCAGGCCCTTGCGCTTGCCAGACAAGCCTTATTCTCCCGAGCCATCTCCCCACGAATTTTCTAACTGTCTCACTTACCTATTTTGAAGCTGTTTTGTTGCTATTTTATCTTTTGTCATTAACATTAATTTTAAAAATTAAAAAAAATATGACTAATAGATTTTGGAGGCTATCATTGTATAAGGTGATATAAAAAGAATAAAACTTTATATTCATAGTACATTTTTAATTTGTGTGGGTAAATAGACAGGATATATGAAAATTCTTTAACTATCAATGTTGGTTGAGTATTGCTAATGAATTAAGTTGTAAAAAGTGATTATATATTTTAAAAACATTTCTATATTTTTCAAATCATTTTCCTGTTTTTTTTTTTTTTTGACTGTGCATATGGATTAATTTTTTTTTTTTTTTGAACAACCGGAGATTGAACTCAGACTCTTGGGCTTGTCAGAAAAGCACTTATTCCACTGAGCCATCTTACTGGCCCCTGGATCAAATTTTAATTGGGCAAAATAGACATTGTTTAACAAGGAATCATTTGTTTGTGAAAGCATTTCCTTATCCTAAAGCAAGGATCAGCAAAGGATGAAGGACTGGCAGGATACAGTCTCCTAGCAGACTATTTGATTGCCTTTCTTGGATGACGCTTGCTAAACTTTCCTCTAAAACATCAAACTAACGGGAAGCTGGAGTTGTTGTTACACTCTGAGAATTAGAACTCAGAGGATCACAAGTTGGAGTCTAGGCTAGGCAACAAAGAAACTTAAAGATACTTTAAAGCAAGATCTCATCTCAAAATAGAAGAAGGCTAACTACAGAGCCTGGGTTTGATCCCTAGTAACACACACACACACACACACACACACACACACACACACACACACACAAATGGATCCAATCATTGGATCATATTCCACCATGATTCTTTACAATTCTCTATTTTTGAAGAAGAGCCAAAGAAAAGTTGTATAGTGCACCACAAATTAGTATTCAGAAACTCCCTCAAGTTCATTTAATCATGGAAAGCACAAGGGCCTGAGTTCAGTCCCTGATTCCACCAAAAGAAGAAAAAAGTTCATTTAATCAGGCTAGAGCAAACCTTTATAAACAAGCATGCCATGCAGTTTATGTCAATTACTGGATTTAATTTTCATAACAATATGGTGAAGCATAATACTTTATTTGTCTATTAGTGATAATAAAACTGAAGCATAGAGACATCATACTCATAACAAGAGCACAGTCAAAAATTGAATCCTTTAATGTTTCAAAAATGAAGCTGAAAGAATAGAAGTATCTGGAGTGTTCCAGGATGAGAGTACAACATTCTCTTTCCTGGAAGAAATGGAAGCTCTGGAAACCAGTCTTTCCAATGTAACTTTCTAAGACGCCTTTACCAAACTTTGTTTCTGTTCTTAATTGGATATAAAATGTGTCTAAAATCTCCTGTATAGCTAAAAATATTCTTATAAATGTTGACCGCATATTCTGGGCAGAGGGAATTGATAAAGTGCTCTGAGTTGACTGAATATACATAAATATGAGATACTTTTTCTCACTCTAGAGATTTTCAGTTGGAGAAAGTTAGTAAATCCCACACTCTTGCAAATTTAAATCATTTGTAATACTCCCCCATCAAGAATGCATGCTCAATTAATGAAAACAAAAATTAATTATCGTGCTATTTATGTTGATATTGCATGGTTTTCCATGGAGTTTTCATTGCCTTTATGATAATCAAGTGAATGACAATGTGACTCAAAGATCCTTTTTGGTTGCCTTCTTCAATTACTTAACTAAAAATTTACTATTAAGAAAAAATAATATGAAACCACTGTGCTCATATTTTATAAATGACTATATATCTCATACAAAATAAATAGAAAACTTGTAATTTTCTTCATATATTTTGAATTTTCTTATTTTATAGCCTAATACTGTCAATTAGTTTTTTATACAGTAACTAAAATGCTTCCATTTGAGTAACACAATGTTTTTTAATATATTTGGTATAGGGTCTCACTATGCAGCTTGGACTCATAGTGATCCTCCTGTTTCAGTCTCCCCAACACTGGGATTACAGGTGTGCACCAACAAGCCAGGACTCAGTCTCTGCCTCAGCACACCCCAGAGGAACGCTGGCATAGCATGAGGGACCAGGGATTGAAACCTGGTCCCTGCACTTGCCAAAGCAGACACTTAGTCCTCTGAGCTAACTCACTGGACTTAATGACAGAAATTTTCATGGATAGTTGTTATTCAGTTGAAGTATTTGATCTCTCTACTTCCCAACACACACATTTTATTGTTGGTACTGCTTTAAATAGAGCCTACACCCCAATATTCATTACATTTAAAAAATATCTTTTATTTGTTTATTTGGTACAGGGTCTTACTACACAGCTTGGACTTGTACTGATCCTCCTGTCTCAGCCTCCCCAGCGCTCCACCATACCTGGTTGACCAGCACAGAGCTGGCACAGCATGCAGTAATGGAAGTTGAACACGGGTCCTTGAACTTGCCATATAGGCACTTAGACTGCTGAGCTATCTCCCTGTTACCCCACAGTGTTTATTTAAATGTGCCAGATGATTATGCTATAGATGAGAGACATATTTTGTTATTGAAATACATAATGTTGCCAAATAATCATTCTTATAATGTTGAAGAAATGGCTTTCTGAGCTAGCCTTAATAAAACATTTGAGAAATATATCTAAATTCAAGTGTTTTTGAAGAACACCAAGGCATATTTTTACTCTTATGATAATTAATCCTGTGTTGTTATGTTCTTTTTTGGAAATGAAGGGAAAGATACAAAAGGCAGTAAGGCAAAGCACTGAAGGTTCGTGATTAGCGGCTACTTCACATTAGTTAAGAAATATGTTCCTCTGTCTCCTAATAGAATTGTGTTTGCTTAAGAGCATCTATTGATGATTATGTCAATAATAAATTCTGTCATGGTAACCTAAATATGTTTTTAAAAACCATTAAAATTTCTGTGTGATTCTAAAATAATTCTTCTATCCTAAAAAGTAATATCTCACAAATTACAAAAGAATCTTATGCATGCCATGAGGATGCACTATTTAATTACATATTCTTAAGCTGGGCGTGGTGGCGCATGCCTGTAATCCCAGCACTCGGGAGGCTGAGGCAGGAGGATTGTTGGTGAGTTCGAGACCAGCCTGAGCTACAAAGTGAGCTTAAGGCCAGCCTGAACTGCAGTGAGACCCTGTCTCAAAAAGACAAAAACAAAAAAAAAAAAAATTACATATTCTTCTGAAACAAAAGATAATCCTGAGCCCACTAATGACTTTTCAAAATAGGAACTTACTATGTATAGTAAGAGGTTGAGATTAAAATAGAAATACTAAGTTTTTTGGAAGATAAAATAGTTAAAACACTTGAAGACACAGGTGTAGACAAAGACTTCATGAACAAAACCCTGCGTGCATGAGAAAAACTACAAATAATCAACACTGGGATTCCATAAAATTAAAATCTTTTGCACAGCAAAAGAAATCACCAGTTGACTCAAAAGATAACACATGGAGTAGAAAAATATTAGCCAGTTGTTCCTCAAAGGCCTAATTTAAAGACACAATCTGAATGTGAGCATCTGAGATGAATACACACTCCAGATGGAGAAGTAGAAATAAGTATACAAAAAACTGAATCACTGGTCATTCAAATGATGTAAATTAAAACAATGCTGAAATTGCATTTACTCCAGAAAGAATGATTATTATCATAATAACACATGCTGGAGTGATGGTGGGAAAAAAATGGAACCTTTCTCCACATTGGTTGGCATGTAGACTAGTGCAACCACTGTGAAAATTCAAGTGGCTATTTCCCAAGGAATACAGGCCCCATTTGACCTAGGTATTCACTTTCTTGTGTATCTTCCCAAAAGAATTAAATGCATCATACCATAGGATTATATATACAACTATATTTATAGTAGCATAGTTGCATAGTTTGCAATAGCTACATTTTGAAAACAACCCAAATGCCCACCAACTGATGAATTGCTTAAAAAGGGTATATATATTCTTTTTAATATATACTTCCTCATCTAACTCTGTGGCTGATCATCATAAGACAAAATTGCACCTTAAATATTTGTACACCTGCCTCAGTTACTCTTCTCTGTTACTCTTCTCTCAGATACACACATACACACATGCACACACATACACACATATCTATCTATCTATCTATCTATCTATCTATCTATCTATCTATCTATGCATAAAAAAGATAAGCTTAAGACATTACTATGCAAATATATGCACATGGAGAACATTCTTAAGTGAAATAAATTGTACAAACCTATGTAAACAATGCAGTCTCTCTGGTATGAAAAACTAAAAGCATAAATAGGAAACAAATGTATAATAGCTATTGTTAACTAGGAATAAACTGTTCAAAAGGAAAGGGAAAATAGATGATGAGTGGAAAGGAAGGAAGGGAAAAGAAAAAAATCTTCAAAGAAGGATAAAATGATATCAAAGCTTTGTAAATAAGGAAAGGAAGAAGGGTTGAGGTAAGGGAGGAGAACAAGTAAAAGGAATCAAGTTATATCATGTATAGCTACAAATTCTCTCGGGTGAATATGATGATTATTTATATCTAAGTGATACCAATAAGCTTACTGATAACTTTGAAAAATGAAACTAAGAGTCAGATTCTAGGAATAAAACCCAGATCAAAGTATTGAATAAGACCTTGGAGAACTATTTTATTTTATTAAAGATGTTGCTAATCCAACAAAAGAAATTCTTTCTTATTAAAGATTTCTACATTCCTAAAAATACTAGTTATGAAAGGAAATTACTTTTTCTTCAGATTCTCAGGGAAAAGTATTCTTTACTTTATTAATTTTTTTCAACTTCTTAAATAACATTTCAATGTATTTTGGTGAACACCTTTTGATTTTTTATTTGTGTAGATAAACAAATCACCTTATGTTGCAGAATATAAAAATGAAGGATTTCACCCATATGTTTAGAAGGTGGAGGCAAGACTGATTCACAGTGACTAAAGAAAAGAAAAACATTGCATGCCATATGTGGTAGATCCATCATAAACAGTTACAGATGTGGAATAGGAAACATGAGAAGGAGAAAGTTAATAGGCAAGACTGAAGAGTTCAAATGGACTGGAGTGTCCAGGCTCTGTTTAAGTCATAGACATTTTTTTTGTATGTAAGTTACGTATTTATTGGTACTGTGAAAAACATAAGCAAAAGAAACTTTTACTTTTCCAAGTCAGGCATTTTCTTATAGTAATTGGAATTTGTCTCAGCTTGAGAAGTTAAAAGCTTAAATAAATCACAATTCTACACAATAGAGAGTGGAGGCCACACCCTAGAATGACTCACCACATACAGGATATAAAATGGAATTGAGGAAGGATGGAGCATTTCACTTCCTAGAGGAGCTCCAGTCTTTGCTGTCTTCTTGGATATCATCTCCTGGCTTCTAATGGAAACTCTCTACTCTCCACCTTGGATCCTTCAACTGTAGACTCAAGATCTTTCTGTTGCAGACCCATCAGCTTCCTGATATGGACTTGCACAAAACACAGCAATGAGCTCCAGACCTTGGACTGAATGCTTCAGTCTCCAGTGTGTAGACACCCTCTACACAGTTCCTCATCTAACTCTGTGGCTGACCATCATAAGACAATATTGTGCCTCAAACATTTGTACATATGTCTCAGTTACTCTTCTCTCTTTGCTGGGACAAATACTTGACACTCAAAACTAAGGAAGAAAAGATTTATTTAGCTCAAAGTTATGTTTCAGTCCATACTCAGCTAGGTCCAAGGCAAAGCAGCACATGGCAGATAACAACCTTCTATGGCAGAAACAAAAGTGGAATGCAAAGGACTAGTAACAGCAACAATGGCTACAGAGAAAAAGTTTGTCTCCCTTATGCTACATTCAGGCTATCCACCCCAGACTGAGTGCAGTACTCACACTGATAATCCCAGTAGCATAGGGCCAGCCAAATAGTTCAGTGGATTAAAGCACCTGCAAGTAGGTTCAGGGGCTAAGTTTGATCTTCAGGCCTGCAGTGCTGAGACAACAGTTGAGACTGGGCATGGTGGTGTGCACCTGTAATCCTAGTTCTTGGGAGGCAGTAAACAGGAGGTCACTATGAGTCCAATCTGGAAGTGAGACCCTAAACACCCTGTAGACCCTTCCTTAAAATACAAAAAAAAAAAAAAAATCCAGTAGCACTTACACCCATAATCCCTATAGTTCCAGTGGATCATGAGTTGATCACAAACTCTAGAAGTCTGCCCCATGACTGCATGAAGCTTTGGAGGGACAACTAGACACAAGAAATAATAGCATCTGTTTCTCTAGTATAACCCTGACTGATACAAGTTCTTAGAAAAGCATCACATACATAAGAATGTGAAATATTGTTATAACTTCCTAGAAAACATAAACTAAAGTGTAATATGGCATGTTTTCACTTTTTTCCAGTATATTTTTTTAATTAAAACTTTATTTATTTTTGGAGAGATTGAACTCAGGACATTGCACTTGCCAGGTAGGCATATAAGCCACTGAGCCATCATCACTCTGCCCCCATGAAACACATTATTAAAGTAATAGTTCTATTTATGGATTGTTAAGTATTTCTAGGATACTTACCAAGATTGACTTGATTTTATCTATGATATTAACTAAAACCCCTTGGGATATTCTTGCCATGCTCTAAATAGCAATCCAAATTATCAGGAAGATTTATACCACAACTGTCATCTGTTCTCCAGTACTCAAAATATTGTAGCATTTTATTTAATGTTAATTGAATGGCCATGCTAGTCCAAAATTCCCATTGCTATAAGAAAATGCTAGACTTTAAAAAGAGGAAAGGTTTATTTTGGTTGAAGGTTTTCTCCCATTCCGATGCAAGATTGGGCAGAATTATTGCTTGCAGGAATGGGATGTAGCAGCCCAATCATCTTGAATTAAAGCAAACCCTTTGCAGGTTTGGACAGGACAAGAGCCCAGGGTCCCTACATCCCTCTCAAGAGCTAGCAGCCATGACCTTACTTCCACTAGGCTCCACTTCCTGAAGGTCCCCCTAGCTCCCAATAGTGTCCAGCTAGAAAATCATGCCAACAGCACATGAGCTTTCAGAGGATGTTTTGTATGCATGCAACAGAATCCACAAGGAGATAAAATTGTTAGCATCATAATAATTTAAGTATGACCCAGTAAAATAAAATTGAGTTTTTATATTATAATTTGTATAATACTACTATTTCAGAAATATTTTCACAATGTCCTTTTGTCAGTTTCAAATAACTTATTTTAGATAATGAGTTAATTACATCATAAAATTTCCAGCAATAATATAAGAATATTAAAATAATTCTAGGAATCCACTTGCAGTTTTTTTCTAATAAACTGATTATACTTAAGATTTCCTTAATGTTAAGAGTTGTCTTCAGAAAGTGCAAAAAAAAAATCAATTATATCAAAATAATACTCAGTGGCATTATTCTTAAAATAATTCTTCATTCCTTTAATGCTTAGACAATTGACAATATTCCTTATTAATGACCCTGAAGAAACAATTATTTACTGAGGAGAAAGAAAGCTAGGTACTATTTTGAGAGGGAGACAATATGTGCAACACAAAATTTAGTTATTATTTCCATTTTGAAATACTTCTTGAATCTGCCATTTTAAATTTTTTCAGTCTTTAAACATAGCTCATCTGATGTATTATATTATCACCTCTTCAGCTCAAAATCAGTTCTCTGAACAATAAAGAGAACTCATTTTTGAAGATAGACAGATCTATAGAGATGACAAAAATATAGGTGGCTGCCAGTTGTGAGAGAAAGATGAATAGGTACAGCAAGGAAGATTTTGGGGATAATAAAAATACTTTGTAGGATAATGTAATAGTGAATATGCATTATATAATACCTGTATAATACCAACACCAAGTATGAATCTTTATGTAATCTAAGGATATGGATGATAATTATATGACAAGAACGTTCAAGGGCTGTGACAAGAGCATCACTCTGGAGAAGGGTGTTGATAGTGAGGGAGGGTGCAGTGGATGATACATGGGAAGGCTGTACTTCTTTGTTCAGTTTTTCCAAGTGAAAATGTCTCAAAAATTCCATCAAGTATGAAACTCCAAATTATATATAAGACTTTAAACAACGTATTTCCTGCTTATTTTTCAACTGCTGCCATTCCTTTTCAAGTTGAAAGAAGAAGAAGATGTTGTCCATTCCTATGCCAGAAGGTTGGCCCTGACTGTCTCTGTGGATGTCAAGGAATGAGCACACGTTGCGGTAGGATTTCTCATATTTACCTATCCTAGTGTTCTCTGACAACATGGAATCTGCCTCAGGCCAATCAAAACTGTATACCAAAGCTAGTACCTCAGATTTCAGTACTTATGATTTGCTTCACTGTCAACTTGGTAAACCTGGAAATTGTCTCTTGCCCTTCCTTCTATAGGTGTGAGTTCTAGCTGAGCCAGATAGAAATTTGCCTGCAATTGGGAAGAAGAACTGGGATTACAGTCACTCCCATGAGTATTGGGGGCAACTGAAGCAAGCATAGGAGAACCTATGCTGTAACATCATTTAACTTAGTTGTGTCCCAAATTTTCTGATCAAGGGCATTATGGGGCCACAGAGGAATATGATCAATGATGTAGGGCATGCCTAAGGAGAGTCACGTGGAGAGAAAACATTCTCTCAGGCTTTCACAGAAAGAAAATTCTTCAAGCAAGGGCCGTGACTGATCCACATGGCTGACACTGACAAAAGAACTACAAACTGCAGTACAGGATTTCAGGATAAGTCCTGAGGAGACTTGACTGACTTTATCAGATACAAAAGTTATATTTCTTGTTTTATATTTCTTGCTTTATTTTGGTCTTAAACATCCAGCAGAAAAGTATAAAAATGAGGTATAATAAGCAAAGCCATATTAATATGCTGAGCTGTGGAAGGCTCAAGTCAACTGATTCGGACATTGTCAGTCATATGGATAGCCCACTACTATTATGGACTACTGGATTATATTGTAATATTTTGCTGAATTCATGCACCTGCTATATTTGGATGGCAATGGAATACAAATCTCTGAAAAAACTAAATAAAAAAAGAGATATAAATGAAGAACAATTGTGTATCTGTATATACAAAATAGAATAGATATGTAGTTATTTTCTATTAATTCAATAAGAAGAAAGATTTGTATTAATAGTGTTTGGAAAGGATATCATGTCTGCATCTTGTGCTATGAATGACTACTACAAAGACAAAAATATGCAATATATTAATTGTTGTAACTCTTCTACCAACCTGCTTTGAAACTGTCTCATTGAAAATTTTTTCTCAATAAAATTAACAATAAAAAACCAGAAACAAAATAGCCACTTATAGTATTAGGGGCAACTGCAATAGCAGAGATATGAGGACCACCAGTGAGACTCAGGTTGTTCTCTGTTTATTTTACTGCTTGACTAATTCTCCCTGACCACTGGCCTGGTATTCTGATAGTGGTCCTTAAGTATATTCATACATGGGCAGCAACTTCTCAATGAGTTCTCTATTACCTTAATCTTTTTTGGTAGTTAAATATGCTTGTTTTCTCAGCTTGACAGACTTGAAATTCTTGTAATTAATTTCTGATTCCAAATTCCATGTTGCCCCTGCTTCTCTGGCAGATGCTCCTGTGTGCACTGTCTCTCAGTAAACTCTTGTCACATCTCTGAGACTGTGTGGACTATTACTCAAGAATGTCTAATCTTTCTGGCTCTAAATTCAACAAGTACATTTAATATATACAGGGCCACAAACAGTTCTTTATTTTCCTTACATAGTACTTTTGCTTTTGTCATTGTATACTTTTATACTTTTTAATATATTGTTTTTTCCTCTTAATAATAAGCTCCTAGGACCAGGGAGATAACTTTGCAGCCTTAAGCACCTGCCTGGCAAGTGCAAGGTCCCAAGTTTTATTCCCGGTATCTTGTGCTTTGGCATGCCCAAGAACCCTGGCGTGAGGTTTGACCCTGAAACAAGGCATGGTGGTGCATGCCTGTAATCTAGCACTGAGGAGGCTGATAGAAGAGGATCACTACAAGTCCAAGATGTGTAGTGAGACTCTATATCAGAAGAAGACAAGAAGGAGGAGGACAAGGATGAGGATGAGGAGAAGGAGGAGGAAAAAGAGGAGCAGGAGGAGAAGGAGAAGTAGAAGCAGAAGGAGAAAGAGGAGGAGAAGAAGATGGAGAAGAAGAAGAAGAAGAAGAAGAAGAAGAAGAAGAAGAAGAAGAAGAAGAAGAAGAAGAAGAAGAAGAAGAAGAAGAAGAAGGAGAAGAAGAAGAAGAAGAAGAAGAAGAAGAACAAGAACAAGAACAAGAACAAGAACAAGAAGAACAACAAGAACAAGAAGAACAAGAACAAGAACAAGAAGAAGAACAAGAACAAGAAGAACAAGAAGAACAAGAAGAAGAAGAAGAAGAAGAAGAAGAAGAAGAAGAAGAAGAAGAAGGAGAACCTTTCCTTAATTTGAACCAATAGTGACAGGTAAGTATGTAGGGGCATTTTAAATGTTAAATAACATTTTTTTCCAGTAAGTTATGACCTTCTATCTAAAACCTGCCTTTGTTCCCTTTAGCTTAGTCTGTTGATTTTTGCCATACAATAGGATTTTTAACAATAATGCTTGGTATAACACCAAAAGTTAAAGCACATATTCTTTGGCTTGAGAGTAGACAGCCAATTATCTACACTAACTTTATTCCTTATGCATTTATTCCTCAGAGCTTCATAGATTGTACAAAGAATGTCTACACAAATGCTGGACTAGATGACACAAGGTCCAATTTCTGTGCTATATCCTGAGCACACTTTATAATTCTAACATCATTACAGTATGATCTTTATGTTCTTAGGACACTATGCAACATCTTTTAAAGTATATAAAATGTCAGGGTCACACGTTTGGCAGATGTGAGGGTGCTATATTTAGAACTTCATTGACCCCAAGGGACAATGAGATGAAGGCTTCATCCATAGCCCATGGTGCTACTAAGAGGTTTTGTGACCTTTAGGTGATCCTTACCCCTCGAGGGAGACGGTAGAGTCCTGTTCCCTATTACCTCTGTTCCAGATCATAAGATGAAGGGTAGTGCCCTGCCATGTGCTTTCCATACCATGTACTTCCTTGCCACAGGCCCAAGGTCATGAGGCTAAAGGATCATGAATTCAGAGCCAAAGTAAATCCTTTCTCTAAGTTAATGACCTCATGTACTGGATTATAGTGAAGGAAGCCTAACAAAAACAATTGGCCCTGAGGTGTGCGGTCACTCACTATAGCTATAGTTTATAATGTGGAAGAACACTTTGGATTGGTTTAATGGAGGAGCCTAGAAGAGTTTGGAGGAACAGGCTAGACAGAGGATAGAAGACAATGTCTTAGTGAGTCAATCTGGTAAAAGTTGAAAACAACAGGATGTTAATAGAAATGTAGACAGCTCTGATGATGAGGTCTTAGATAAAATTGAGGGCTCTTTTGGGAATTGGGTGGAAGCTATTCTTACTATACCATGACGAATAATTTTCAAGCATCTTGTCCAGGCTCTGACACACTGTAGAACCAAACTTAAGGATTACGAAGCTTTTATTTAGGGAAGAAAATTTTAAGGCAGTAAAATATTCAAGCTGCAATATGGATACTACTGACTAGTTTTAGCCAAATTTGCAGTAGAAATCAGAGGCAAAGAGGAGCAGAGTAAAAAGCTTTTGAAAATTTGAAGTTTGGAAGAAAAAAGAATGCATACATATCCAGGAAAAGGGGAAAGTTTTGAACACAGATAAAGAGAAGCCACATGTTTTCACTGTGACAAAATGGAAGATAAATTAAGTGCATTTCAGAAATCTACAAGGCAGATCCTCCTATGAAAGACTCAGTGTATCAGAAATGCCAAGTTACTCAAAGACTTCCCAAAGCAGAAATGTCTCAATAAAGAGGTACCAAATAGTCTAGAAAGTGTTTTCCCATACTGAGCCAGCAAAACATTCACAGGTGACTTCAACCATGTTGAAAATATTGAAAGTAGACAATGACAATGTCCCTGTGATGATGAATTTTTTTCAGGAATGGCAGAATGCAAGAGTCAAGAGATCATGGTAATGTGTACTGAAAAACCTGGGAAGTCTGAAGTGAGCTGTAGGTTTGAAATACTTGCACACAGCTCTAAGCCAGGAAATACACTGGGCTGTGAGAGGGAAGCCAATGACACAATAGAATCCTACAAATGTAGCAGTGTTAGCAAGAATTCACCTGTCACAGGGAGCATGTAACACCTGCCCAAGAGAGAGTCCCTCTGGGTTGTGATGAGTAATGCCACAGGTAAGGGTTCCTCCAACTTCTAGGGCGTACACATCTTGCTACTACATTTTTTGAGTAGAATAGTTTATTGTGCTTTATTTATTTTTTAAAGTAATTTTATTGAAAATAAATAATAATGAGACATTTTCAATACTGATTAGTAGGACAGTTTCAACATTTAATACATTGTATTTTCTTGTCTTAGTGGTTTTTCATTTACAAGATGCAGACATGATATCTTGTCCACAAACACTATTAGAACAAATATTTCTATTCATTGAATTAAGAGAATGGAATTGTATATCTATCCTAAGTATTTTGAATATATAGATACAAAATCGTCCTTCATTTGTATCCCCTTTTTTGTTTAGTTTTGTCAGAGATGGGTATTCCATTGTCATTTCAATATTGTAGGTGCATGAATTCAGCAAAATATTCCAATACAGTCCAATAGTCCATAATAGTAGTG